>BQNB010121926.1:2714-20373 GCA_026074375.1 Tanacetum coccineum
AACCATAAACATACATAATTTTAACGCAATTCACCTAATAATAACTATAAACTAACAAAATTTAAACAATAAACATTCCCCGGCGACGTGTCCCCCGGGATACAAAAAGGAGAAATAAAAATTATAACATACATTCGGTGTATTCGGCTCGGCTGTGGACTCGGCTCTGCCCGGCTGTGGACTCGGCTACCAACTGCCAAACAAAAAAAAAATTAACACATTTTTATAATTAACACCAAATTATACCAAACCTTATCATAATTAAAAAAATTAAAACAAAAATTACAATGGTGGACTCGGCTAGTGTTACAAGAGGTCACCACCAACAATTATAGGGTTAGAAAAAGAAGTATAAGAATTATCATTTAGAGGGTTTAGAAAAGAATTATGGTTTAGAGAAGGAGGATGAGGTGGTGGCGGTATTAATTGTGCTCGTGTGCTCGTGTAAGGAGGTGGTGAGTGGTGGTGGGTTATGTGGTGAGTAGTGGTGGTGGTGGTGGGTTCTGTGGTGGTGGTGCCGGAGGTGGTGGTGGGTGAGAGGTGGTGGTGATGCTGTTAAAATCACATAGGAGTAGTTTTTTTATGTTTTACGTTTTGGAATGAGTTTGTCCTTTAGCGGAAAATGGCGCCCTAATGAAAATATTGGAGGGTTTTTTCGCAAAAATAAAAAGAGGTTTCCCCGGCGACATGTCGCCGGGGAAAGTGTTATTAAAAAAATTATAAAGTTTTATTAATATATCACAAATATATCAAAACTATATTTTTTACTAAAAGTTTTATTAATATAGCAAAACTACTTAGAAATCACCCATAAGTAGCTAGAACATGATAAGTAAGTGTCTCAATCTCCGGTGAAGTATTTCCTTCTCGATCGTTACACATTAGATGTTCAACGGATGAGTCGATATCCTATCGTTGTACATTAGATGTTCAACGGATGAGTCGATATGCTATCGTTGTACATTAGATGTTTAACGGATGAGTCGATATGCTATCGTTACACATTAGATGTTCATCGGCTCAATTATAACGATGATAGTCATAACAAAGGTAGCAAAACTACTTAGAAATCACCCATAAGTAGCTAGAACATGATAAGTAAGTGTCTCAATCTCCGGTGAATTATTTCCTTCTTGATCTTCCTCTTCGCGATGATTCTCTGCTATCGTTACACATTAGATGTCCAACGGATGAGTCGATATGCTATCGTTGTACATTAGATGTTCAACGGATGAGTCGATATGTTATCGTTGTACATTAGATGTTTAACGGATGAGTCGATATGCTATCGTTACACATTAGATGTTCATCGGCTCAATTATAACGATGATAGTCATAACAAAGGTAGCAAAACTACTTAGAAATCACCCATAAGTAGCTAGAACATGATAAGTAAGTGTCTCAATCTCCGGTGAATTATTTCCTTCTTGATCTTCCTCTTCGCGATGATTCTCTGCTATCGTTACACATTAGATGTCCAACGGATGAGTCGATATGCTATCGTTGTACATTAGATGTTCAACGGATGAGTCGATATGTTATCGTTGTACATTAGATGTTTAACGGATGAGTCGATATGCTATTGTTACACATTAGATGTTCATCGGCTTAATTATAACGATGATAGTCATAACAAAGATAGCAAAACTACTTAGAAATCACCCATAAGTAGCTAGAACATGATAAGTAAGTGTCTCAATCTCCGGTGAATTATTTCCTTCTCGATCGTTACATATTAGATGTTCAACGGATGAGTCGATATGTTATGGTTATACATTAGATGTTCAACGGATGATTCGGATGCAGCACATATTGCGAGGTTGTTCTTTCAAGAGGTGGTTCGTTTGCATGGAGTTCCAAAGTCCATTACTTCGGATCAGGATAGTAAGTTTCTTGCTCATTTTTTGTTGACACTTTGAAGACGATTGGGTACATCTTTGAATTTTAGTAGTACCGCTCATCCTCAAACGGACGGTCAAACTAAAGTAGTTGATCGCACATTAGGGAATATGATACGTTGCTTGTGTAGGGAAAAGCCTAAACTTTGGGATGTGTCATTGGCACAAGCTTAATTTGATTATAATAGTGCGGTTCATAGTTCCACGGGATTTTCACCATTTGAGGTTGTGTACAAGACTTCTCCAAGGCACGTGGTCGATTTAGTTGATTTAGCGGGCAAGAAGAATATTCAAGTAAATAGATGGTGGAAGAAGTTCAAGCTACTCATGATGGTGTGTGAGCCAACATTACCGAAGAAAATGCTAAGTACAAAATTGCAACGGATAAGCATCATCGGAAGAAGTTGTTCCAAGTAGGAGATGAGGTAATGGTGTTTCTTCGCAAAGAACGTTTTTCAGTTGGGACTTATAGCAAGCTACAGCCAAAGAAATATGGTCCGTACAAAATACTTCGAAAGATTAATGATAATGCGTATGAGGTGGACTTGCCAAATGCTATGAGTATTTCAAAGACTTTCAATGTGTCGGATATATATGAATTTCACTTCGAGGACGTGAATGAGGACAAGCGCTCGAGGATGAGTTATTCTAAAGAGAGGAGGAATAATGAGGACATGATTAACGAAGCTAGCAGAGGAATATATGGATCATATAGACCGTGGCAAGAGGAAGAATAAAATTGTTAGTGGTAGGAATAATGTTACTCCTAACAAGTAATGTTACTTGTAAACAAGAGGAAAACCTTATGAGGTTACTGGTATTTGTTTTTTTGAGTCGTGATGTTGTGGGAGTAAGGTTACTAAGCAGAAAAGTAACCTAGTATCGTGCCTTTTTTTCAGTTTCCATATTTTTATTTATTTTAGAATAATCTTGTTGATTTTTTCCCAAATTTAGTTCTCCTATAAATATAGGGATTGAGTTTATTGTGTAGACATTCAATAATTAATAAAATTCATGACTTTTTAGTCTTTATCCCTTTGTCATTCGAGTTGAACCCGAATTAGGGTTTATAGCATGTTTTTATTCTACGTCAATAATAACCCAAAATCTTAAACATACTTACACGCCCACCAAAAAATCTGGTATTTTCTGGGTTTGGTGTGTTTGTTTGATGAGTGTTGGTGAGTGTATTTGATAGATTTTAAATAGCAGCTTAGGATCAAAATGGAGAGACAATGTTAGTGATTGTGTGTGTTAATGGTGTTGGTGCGAGTGTGTATGGGAATTTTTTTAATTATTTTCTCAGAGTTGCTGTAGCAAATATTTTAAATTAATTACCTATCAACACAAAAATTACAACTCATTTACCAAACCATATTTACGAAATTTACGAAAATAAACTTTTTATGGCGTGTTTTATTTCTCACTCGCGCCCCCATACGCCTCATTGTCAATAAATAATTTTTCCAATATAATGAAAGTTGACTCTTTTATAATAGCACAATGTATGGTAACACCATTAACACCGACACATCAGCGCCACATCAGTTTTAACACCATAACACCAACACCCAAAAAACTCAGGTAATCATAACACCATTAACACCACTTTTTGAGACTCACCAAATTTTCTTTTTTCCAATTTTTAAAACAAACTGATAATTCTATTCTATTAATTAAAAATAAAAATTACACTACTTAAAATAAAAACTTACAAGAAATTATTAAAAATGTGAATTTGAGACCCACCATCTTCTCTTCTTCTTCAACAAATCTCCTATAAAAACTTACAAGAAATTAAAAAAAAATATGAATTTGGGACCCACCATCTTCTCTTCTTCTTCAACAAATCTCCTGCACACACTTATTCACACACACACACCAAATAAACACAAACACACACACAAAAAACACAAAAACACACTAAAAAGCACAAACCCACTTTTTAATTCGAAAAAAAAAGAAAATGGGGCGTTGCCGGCGTTAGTGTGGCAACGCCGGCACCAACACCGTTGCCTAACGCTGAATGGCGGTATGGTAACGCCACCAACGTGAAAGCCACGTAGGCATAACGTCGGGGTAGGCGTTACCGTACCCAGTGCTCTAATGCTAAAAGACTCTTATACAAGAGTAATATTGTAATAACGAGTTGGAAAATGACCCGCGCGTTGCGACGAGGGCTAACATGTTACTGCAGCATCTAGGTGGTTAGCTAAAATTAAAAAAAACAATACAGGGAAGTTATGGTGATATTCCATGCAAATAAATTTCTTCCGCATTTGTTGAATAATTTTCAGCATAAACAAAGCTTATTTCTGTCTTTACAATAGTTTGAAAGAAACATTTGCAGCCCTGAACCACTACATATCCGTGCCATACGGTATCTTAGAACCCGACGGAATCAAAAATATTAGAACCCATAAAAATTATTAGCAATGCAAAGGATTGATGGTTTCACATAAAACAAAGTATAAGCTACTCACTTCACCAGCATCCTCTGCAGGCTGCATGGAATCATCCGCTGGCGCAGTTTCCTGACAATCAACACATAATTATTTTTAATCTTGCATTAAGCTTTCGTTCTGAGACAGTTCAACTACCTACAGACTATGAACATTTCATTTTGCGTATATATTTAAACGGCCAATATTGTTTGCCTCCTGTTGTCGTGTATATATATTGACTAAAAATTTGTTCATTAAATTTAAGACAGTGCTGACAAAGCCAAATAACATTGATAACAGCAGCTCTGAAAAATAAATTAAAGTTCAGAAGATTTAGAAATTAAAACAACACCTTATGCGGCTTTTGGCCCGTTTGACACGTTTACCCCAATGCGTTATTCAAGGCTCCAATAGCTGGCTGTGAAAGCTGAGATAGGTGGCATAATGGAGCAGCTTGTGCACTGGCATAAGCTCGTGCAACAACGTAGTTCCATTGTCACATACTCTTCCTGCATACAAAGTTTTGTTGCAATGTAGCAAAAGTGTTAGTAATTTATTTGCGACATAAATAAATAAAAACCTATGGGTATGGTTGCCTTACCGTGCTTATGCCTTTCCTCGGTTATTTTGGGAAACCTTGACAGAGTTGGACTAAACTGAACATAACACTTGTATGTTTTTCGTTACCATTTAGCAATTGTGTTTAAAAAGGTATAAAATCTTGTGCAACGACGACAAAATACGTACCTTAAACTCTGCCTCTGGCCAACCTTTATGCTAAATATCGCTCGGCGGTACCTCGGCGGTCGACCCCCTTTAAGCGATATATCGGTTTCTCGGCGGAGACCCTAAATTATAAAGGAATTCTGCAAAATATATATTTAATAAGTTTTTTAATATTCTTATTATTTTTAACTATATATCTTATGTATATGTTGTAAAATATACATTATGTGTGGTTTTAATTCAGTTTTGTATACTTTTATTAAATCACGATCAAGAAAATCAGAATACCAAAAAAAAAACCAAAAATTGGCCGATTTTGACCGACTTTGACCGATTTTGACCAAAACTGATTTTTTACCGATAAGTGAAAAAACGTATCGGCTGATAAGCGATATATCAGTGATATATCGGCCACCAAGGCCGATATTTACAACATTGCTTTATGCAGATACCAGACCGACATCATGAGGCAGCAACAATCGTATCTTCCCTGACAAATTCCACAACATATTGAAAACATAAGCTTATGATAGAATTATCTTCTCACATTCACACACACTACTCGATCCCCACATCCCTTTGTTAATACACTAAAATTTATTGAAGTAACAATTCAGTCTTTATTGAAGTAAAAATTTTAAGGTTACTTGTTTACTTCAATTCGTTTTTGGATCCCTGATTTATACAGTAAGACTGAAAGGCGCATTTCACATATTAAGTATTGGTGGAAAATTGACAATATTGCAGCGTCATCCACATAACCAATATCAGTGTGTAATGAAATTTTAGCATCTATTTGCGTGGTAAATGCTCAGCAACCTTTATTACTTCAGGATAGATATGTTTAACAGATATAATAGCTTACGCAAACAATATATGTGAGGCCTTCAAAGAGAAGGTAAAATATTATTGGCGCACCACATATGACAGAAATAGCTGTGAAGAAGACAATAACGTGGGAAGCATCAGCGTCACTTGCAGCGTGCATCCTTCAAGTACAGCATGCACATTTACGTAACCCATCATTGGTGTCTGCATATCAATGAAAAGAAGTATTCAATGGGTCGACATCGAGTAAATAAACTAAATATGACACGTTCTTTCTTTTCAAACTGCTCAATATATCTTTTAATATAGTTGATTATGGGTCTGGTTCGTTCTCAAATTCAAGAAGCACATAACAGAGCGAGGGTCAAGACGCGCACATAATATTACATATTTTATCTTGATATGATTTATTCTAATATAGCAAAATTCATAACAGATCAGCATATAATATACTACATTATCAACTCTGTTATGTGCTTCATTCTTAATATAGGGAAATTTATAACAGATCTGCAAGATCTTCGAAGGATGGGCAGAACACCCATTCAACAACATGTACGACTCTTCTAATCAACTAATCGTAGTCAACGACACGCTACGCTGAATTAATTGAATAGTTAAAACTAAAGAAAAAGGCATGGCGCTAATAATTAATAATTACAGAAAGTAAAGCAAAGCAAAGCATATAGTATAAGATAGGCATGATTAATCACCTGAGCCAAAGATCTTGTGGCAAACCAATAAGATCTAGTGGTAATTTTTTTTATATCTATCATCATGCTTTGTATCGGTATAAAATAAAACATATACTTTAATTTCATGTTATATTGTTAGGAGTGGAAGGAACAGTGGATAACCTCATTATCAATTTCATTTTTTTTCTCTAAAAGGCCATTAGCCCTCGCATCTGAATTATTGATAAAGTCTAGGTTCAATGGTTCATTTAAACTGGACAATCTTTTTAGTATGTACTGTTAGAACTACTGTAGCTCAAAAAGAGCAATTGTGATATTCAAATATATGGTTAGTGATACATGTTTCAAATAGTTGCCGTACATATATTGTGTTGTTTTTTTAGAACGACAACATATATTGTGTTACATTCAACCAAGCATGAAGTTACCAACTCAAGCCAGCAAGAAAGAAGGTAAATTTATATTAATCTTGATTAATAAAGATATTGATATTTTACAATTGATATAAAACCGAGTCAAGCCTAATAGGGCTTGAACTTTGAAATACACTTCGTTCACTCGAATCGGTTACACCTTTACTCTTTATTCTAATACCATTTTGGGTTACTGTCTGAGTCTTCACTTAATCCCATTCCTGTTAGGTACAACTTGAAATATCATTTAATCAAAAGCTGTTGTGATGAGATTTGGATGTATAAGCTACATATGTCGAATTTATTTGTTCAGTTGCCTACGCTACTGATTTAAAGCATCAAATAACATATCAGAAATTTTGTGAATTTATTCATGACAAAGGAAAATATAAATTGGAACTTTTCACGATGTTATAATTATTTTGCTATGAGTTGTTATCTTTGAATTCAGGAGCTTTGGTTGAACTTACCTTGTAAAACTGGTTGACTGCATGTTCCTTTAAGGGTGTTCACCAAAATGAGATGTCCTAATATCTTGATAACAATTCCCCAAACAACCGAGTCATATCTGCTGCTTCGCTCGTCTGCAAAATAATAGAGATGTCATTAGAAATCTAGATATAATATATTCAGCGAACATTATTGTTTGTATTAGTAGAAGTTCGCTGAATCAAAAGGAAAGCGAGAAAAAAGCTATCAAGTAAAATCGAAGTCGTGTGATTTTGATTTCTTCCATTTTTGTTGCTTATTAGAAATCGGATTTAGGTATCTAACAATATAATTCTACTCTCATATCTTAGCATACAAAGGTAGATTTGAGTCCCGGCTTTAATTTCCTCACCGATTCAATGACAGTAAAAAAAGTATGTTATAACCCATTATAAGTTCTTACCAAACATCCAAATATATAACAAAAATTTCCCAGATACAAATACATCACATCCATGAACCAAACAACAAAATTATGCAAATTTAAATCGGTTATTAATCGATTTTACAAATTAGGGTTAAAAAACATAAAAAAAAGTGCATCAAGATAGAAGAGTTATTTGGTGATACCCAAATTTAATGTCCTGCTTGTGGATTTAATTTTGATAGCAGGAATGATGAGATGGATATGGAATGAATACTCGCCTCTTTTCTTCTCTATTATGGATTTGAAGAAGCAATTAAAGGTTGTTTGTAATATAATCGACTGATTGTGTGTGTGTGTTTTAGTCGGCTCCATAGATGATAGTGATGAATGGAGATTATTCTGGAAATATGAAGAAGAAGAGAATGAAAACTATAGAGAGAATGAGGGATATAGCCAGCCCAAACGTACACAACAACTACATGAATCACATTAAGCCCAAATGGAAACAGTAGCCCATTATGACACCGACCATTTGAGGATTGTATTATAGAGTAATTTATAAAGAAGATCGTTGATATCTTGTGAGATTGCAAATTCCAAAACAATGACACAATGCATGGTAAGTTGTTGATCATATTAAAAACATTTATCTTAATTATCGTTGCAATATTACCACTCAAACATTCATATTATTTTGAAAAAATAATTTGGTTTTAAAGTTGAGACCACTAACATTTGAATATAGTGAGCCATGTGGTGGACTTGTTTGTAGTTTTAAATTGTTTTTAGTGTGTACTTACTGTTATTCAATTATGTCTATTGGGTTCTAGAAAACTAACGAATGTGCAAAAGATGTGTATCATAAATGTTTTGTAATGTTTGTTACATATGTTTTAATGATCTCCATCTTCGATTATCTTCATCGTCAATTAGATATATGTTGTTGGTTGTGGTTTCATTGCGGTTGTTGTATGAAGTGGCACTTCTAATTCTTTGGTGGGAATTGTCACTGTGTTAAATATGTTTAAAAAATAAACACATCAAATACTTTTATAGTACGTTATGTTCAAATTATCTTATTTAAATGATATGAGCAATGTACCTTGATTAGTTTGTTTTTAATCTAAAGTGTCTTAATATAGTTTTCTTCATGTTAGGCGTCATTGTTTTTCTTTTTTGGTTAAAAATCATAACCAAGTTTTTTGGTTTTTGGTTTTAATCTTATATTTTTAAATAATTTAAGAGTTTAGTCAAGATAGTTATAAGACCACGGGGCTTGAACATGTCTTGTGTTTTTAAAATAAACATTCTTCTTTTCTAAGCAACATTGAACATGATATAATCCTACACTTTTTTAAATCTTAAATCACAAACTAAATTTACTTGAACTAAACAGATGAAGCAGGTATCGCTTTGATTTGTATTGTTAATGCATGTAAATTGGTTCGATTATTGGGTAAGCACATTCCGCACCTACACACAACCAATAATAAATATATTAGTCTCGTTTATGGATACATGCTAAATATATAAAACTCGCTTTATGTATACACGCTAAATATATTAGTCCTGTTTTATGAAATCCGCATTTGCAATTGATTAGTCTCGATACATTATTGTTTCGACCTACCTTTTCTTCACAGCTTGCAATAGCTTCTTATTAAATCATTGTTTGTTACATTATAAATTGAAACTAAAGATGATGTGTTTATAACATAATCCCTTTTAATATTTTATAGTAATCAAGTGATGGCAAATTAGAAATATCATGTAGCTTCATTATGGCCTTAGTAGAAGCCATCACTAAGCAGGGTCAACGAAACCTTCATGCAAATTAGTATAAAAGATAGCAACATACCTTCCCAACCCATGGGCCCTTACCCAATTTCCCTGTGATATTGCCTCTTTAAGTTCATCATTTGAGGTGACATCCACAATGTTACAGCAAACGACTATCGTTTAAATCCCCTTTACGCGATTAAAGAATGCTCGTCTTGTGGAACTTTGTACACTGGAGACTGTGGTTGTTCAAAAGGGGGTCTTCAAGACAAGATTCTTGTTCCCGTACCCGACTTGTCTCAACGACCCCTTAAAATTGAAAAAATTTGTCTCGATTGTGGAGACCCGGTTTCATGGACTATATTGAGTCGACAGTGCTCTAAAACGAAAGACATTGGAAGGAAGTGTTTCAAAGACTTCAAGACACTTCCAATCCATCCATGACGATTACTAAACTTTGTTAATCAAAGCCATCGTTGTCAAACAAGGCCCCGGTATAAATTCTTCACAAAGTCCTCCACAAATTAACCACAATTGTTGTTACGAGTGTGGTGATTCGTTAGAGGATATATTTTGTCAACGATGTACTTGTAAGTCTTGTGGGAAAGGTGCTCATTATGGTTATAATTGTCCATCGCAAATTCCGATTATCTCTAATCCGGAACCATGCTACAATCAAAACCTTAATGAGATCCTACAAAATTTGCAAAGTTTGCAACAACAATGTCTTTTTGGTACATGCCACAATGTGGTGTTAATGAATAATGATGGAGTTTGTTTTAATTGTACTGTTGGAAATGGAACACCAATCAATTTTTTAACTTCGTACTCTTCTAACGATTCTCCAAGTGTTGCAAACCATCCTCCACAACCCCAATACGTACCATACTCTTGTGAGTTATTGTGGGAACGATTCCATTCGGTTACGAATTGTCCCACCTCAATCCCTTTGTCCTGACAACAGTACCTGTGTTTCAATCAAAGCTTGTTGATTATTTTCCCAGAACCTTCACCGAGTTTCACCACAATATCTTTGTTGTGAAAATTGCGGGGGCCCGCATGAGACTTTTCAATGTCAACCAATGAATGAAGACTATTATCATGAGCAAAATTCTTGCTATGATTATAATTCTTTTGGTTTTGACCAATTTCAACCCCCGCAATATACCGTCAATCATCCAATTTTCAATTTCCAAAATGAGCTTCTCAATTCTAGCAATAAGCTTATGGAGCAAATGACATCCATGTGTGATATGGTTGGTCAATTGATACAAAAGAAGGAAGAAGAAAAGCGAATTGAAGAAGAGCAAGCGGCTAAAGATCGATATTGGAAGATTCCCGTTTGCTACGATGATGACGATGACGAGAAAGTTCCTATTCCCTTGAAAGATACTATTATTTCTTGACTTCCTTCGTGTGTTGCAATCACATCCGCGTTATCACCCGAGAAGCCCGTTGACTCTCTCATAATGGAGGATGAGCATCTTGACACAATTCCGGAAACGGAATCGGACGAATTCCCATAAAGTCTAGTGTTGAGAACCTTTTCCCAACCCCAAGTGAGCCTGAGGATTCTCCGATAATCGAAAGTGAGTGTTATGTGCTCGTTTGTGTGATAACAATAACCAAATTTCTCTAAACCCTCTCTTGATGCAATTGATGATGCCTCTATTGATGAGGAGGATTCAAAATATCTTTCAATCCTCTTTTTCAACTAAATGAGGTTAGTCCATGATGATGAGGTGTTAGAAAGTATCACTTCAATTCCCCCATGAAATCATTCCCTTTTATGCGAATCCGATCTTATAAATCTTTGCTCTAAACTGATACTTCGTTTGATTCTTCTTCAAAGTATTGATTTTTCTTCGCGTGAAGATTCGCCGGTGAACTCACTCGTCTCCAATCAATTCCACCGGGAATTGATAATATCAACCTTGATCCAGAGGGTGATATTTTATTTTTGGAAAGTTTGCTTTACGATAACTCTTATTCCCGACCCCTCTCGGAAGAACATAAATTCTAAAATTCTATCGAGTCTTTCCCTCCATCTCATATCCCGGTCGAGGATAGTGACTCTCTTATGGAGGAGATTGACATTTTTCTTGATGATGATGACTCAATACCACCGGGTATTGAGAGTGGTATTCAACTCGGAAATTCGATAATTCTACCTCCCAGTCCCGAGTTAGAATCATTTCATGTTGATAATCTCCGATTCCGGGAGGATTCACCATTGATGTGGTGGAATGACATGCCCGTTGATGAGCCAAAAAATTATTATATGAGTGCCCCCCCATCCCACCCTTTCAATTGGATTTCGACTTCATTTCTTCTAATGATCTTGGATCCGTTCTTGATGTTTCTTCTCCTTCCGGAGATAGTAACAAAATTTATGATCCGGTGATATGCATTGAAGTCGAATCCACGAGATTTCTTCTACTCTTACTCCTTGATAGAAAATTTACTTCAATTTTCATCCGAAAATGAAGACAAAGTTTTCAATCACGGTGTTCTTGCTTCAAAGGAGAAATCTCCTCATTCTTCATCACATCGGGGCCTTAAAGTTTCCAAGCTTTTTCATCAGAAAAGCCCGATGTAGAATTCATGAGAGGAACACTCTAATTTTGGGTGTTTCTGTCATCCCCACTTCCTATCCCCCTTGACAAGCTTAAGTATGGGGATTAGGTCAAGAAAGTGACCATAAAAACAAGCTCTTCGTTGGAGGCACCCCATGTTTTATCCTATAGATTATCGTAGGAGTAGTATGCTAGCTTAGTAGTAAAAAATAAGTGTTTTGTTGTTTGTAATATAGGCTCGCCTCTTCTATTCTCGTTTGCTTTGTTTTTTGTGGTTTACTTGTCTAGATTTTCCGGATTGAGATGACCTCTGCTCGCGGTTATGTCCTTCATTCACTCGAGCTCCACATCCTCAGCCTTCATTTTGAGGAATCCAACATCCTAATCTTTTCGAGCACTAACCGTTTATCTTTAGCATAATTCATAAGCGGTTTAGTATACGTAGATACCCTTTATAAAAACTTGATGACAATGTTTAGTTCTATTATGGGGGGATCTTGATTGATTATGCTGTGCAATCGATGTTTCTCACGTAAGCCCGTTTTTACCACCAAAATTTCCAAAAAAAAATAAAAATAAAAATAAAAAAAATTTCAAAAAAAAATAAGTGTTTTACACAATTTGACTATTTCCATCTGGGTAGAGATGAGAATACATTTTGACCCGATCGAGCGAGTGAGCTCTAGCTTGTTCCTTAAACTTTAGACTAAGCATTCGCGAATCTTCGTGAAGAACGAAAAATTAAATGTTAAGTAGAAGTTGGATGCTAAAACAAGGATTATTTGAAATCTAAAGACCTCATAATTGTAAATTGATCCACTTTTCTCCCATAAGCTCTTTAACCGGACTAATAATACGTGCTACTTTTGAAAATTAGACTTAAATCAACAATTTTTGAAATTGAAATGTATCAATATTTTTAGTCTTAGTTCAAATTTATACTTAAATTTTCTAAAAACGAAATCTTCTCTTCGCAATTAATAAAAAATAAAATAATAAGCAGAATAAATATCTCCGCCAGATTACTTCATCTTGTCGGAGATGTGGCCGATGTTGAAGTCTTCATATAAGGCGGGGGCCGGTGTCATAATAAGTAGAATAACCTCTTGTCGACTCGCTATCGATGTGGCTTCGAGATAAAAGGCACCGGTAATATATTATGATTACAGCAAAAAAATATATATATATATATAAAAAAAAAAAAATTAAAAAAAAAAATTAAAAAAAAAATCCAAGGTCGAAATATGTTTGCTGCATCTTGTCGGAGGCGTGGCCGATGTTGCAGCCTTCTAAAGGACCGATGTTTAATAATGTTGCTTAAGTTAAATATTGTTTAATGGAAAATCTTCTTTTTTTTCTTAAATTTAAATATGCTTTTGAGCTAAGACTATTTTATGATTACATTGAATAAGATATGTGTTAACGGAAAACCTATGAGGATTTAGAAAACAAGTCCTGAGTCTCCCCTATACTAGTCTCCGAAAGTGTCAAAAGCCCGGTCACTTAGCCGATGAGGTTGGGATGTGCCGAGACGAAAGTCGCTACATGGGATGATCTCGCCTTCAAACTCAATATTCTCGGGTGGAACGTGAAGCATAGGATTTTGCATAAAAAACCGTTGATCCATGGTTGAAATTCGAAATAGCACATTCGCCTAAATATAATAATTGTCGGGAGTGAAAAGTTTACAAATTGCAAATATGAGTAGTGTTAGCATCTATACTTGTACTTAACGGTGATTTTGTTTTAAGCTTGGTATAAATAGTGAAAAGTAGGGAACGATGAATTTATCCTTTTTTGGGGCATTTTAGGATTAAAGTGCATCTTGTTCTATGATCCCTAACGGTTATGAAAATAACGAAAGTCAAATAAATTAGTTAGTTGCTAAAAAAAAAAAAATCAAAAATATTAGTAGGAATAAGTGTATACATTTAAAAAAAAATTGGTAAAAACGGGGCTTTTCAAACTATTGATTCCTTAATACCTTTAGATGAACACTTTGCTACTTTTCAAGGTGATTAGTTTGGGGGGATTGGAATTTTTAGTTTTAAGCATGTATTTATTATATTGCGTGAGGACACGGCAATACTTTAGTATGGGGGAATTTGGTGTTCGCTATTTTATACATACCTTTTACCATGAAAAACGAACTCAAAAGACCAAAAACATAATAAAAATTGCAAATATATGTTGTTTTTGTGTTTGTGTATGTGCAGGTACGGATATTAAAGAAATGGACAAAAATAAAGAAAAATCGGACAAAACCAAGCACGAGATTGGAAAGAGCGCGAGAAATCGAGTCTAACGGTGCCTTCATCTTTTATTGGGCCAGACCGACACCATTTATATGGGTTGGGCCGACCCATACTAATTTAAAAGCTCGAAGTATTAAACCCACTCGGCCCAGCTGATATATAAACTTGGCCCAACTCCTTGGATCTAATGTACTTGGCCCATTTTCTATTTTGCTACTTACATTTGACGCAAAAGAAAAAGAAATAAAAGAAGATGGCGTACTGTAGACGCAAGGGAGGGGATATAAAAAAAAGAAGGCATCACATATCTACATCATCTCTTTATTTTTTTATACATCTTTTTTTTCGGTCTGTATTGTTTTTTTTTCTTCTTTTCGTTATAGAGTACGAGAAGTTTAGATGTAGAAAAAATTATTCTATTGTTTTTACTTTCATTCGATCTATTGTAATAGATTTAGTTTACTTTGTAATCATTTGAACGAGTTGAAGATTCGAACGGTTCGATTTGATAAATATGTTTTCGGTAGATTGTTATTGTTGATGTTTCGAAGGGGTTTAAGAGTATTTCCAGTTTTATGACTCGCTTGGTCTCGAGATAAGTTGTTTAAGGGCTTATTTTAGTGTCACAGCTTGTTTGAAGATTGTTAGATTTTGGTTCGGTTTGTCGCTTATTCGGTATTAGGAGTTTATTGCTTATTTCGTTCTGCTTATTTTCGTAGCTTATTTTCCTTGAGCTTATTTTGAATCCTTCATCGTTGTTATAGAGGCCTTATTGTCTTGGCTTGTGTTTATTTAGATTAGATAAATAGATCTCATTTACTTTTGATTTTAAAAGTTAAAACTCTCGGTGCTTAATAATTTTAGAATCTTTAACCTTAGATATAGTTAACTAAAAATTTGTAGAAATGTTCTTTGGAAGTTAAACAGAAACATTTGAAAACCAATTGACTTGGACTAGAGCTTAGATCTATACGGGCCCAATAGGATTTATAAAAGCTGTTAGTTAGATTTGATAGAAATAGTTCATAGGATTATTTAGTGTAAGAAGTAATTAAGAGTATTATTAAGCTTATTGATATTTGATTTAACTTCGCTTGTTTTGTGATGACGAATTGGATTTTACTCATTGGCGTGGAGCTTGAGGGTTTAATGAGCTAGATTGAATTTGATTATTTACTATAGCTTATTAAATCGGGTGGTTTCGTTCGTTATCGCTTCGATTCGGGTTCTATTCTCTAATCTCTTTTCAATACTTAGATTAGTTTTATTTTATCGTTCCATAATATATTTGTGTATTTGATTTTTGCCATGCTTAGTGTAGATTTATTTTTGTCGTTAAATGCTATGTTTGTTAAATTGAATTTCGTTATGAGTAGTGAGTAAATAACTTGTGTTTGCTAAGTGATTAGTGATTTGGAATTTAAGTGCGGTTTTAAAAAGGTTTAAAAAATTAATAGTCATTAGAATTTCCAAATTTACATACCGTCATTTACTTTTAATGCAATTTAAATACTTGTCATTTATTTAAAAAAAAGCATTTTACTTTACTTGTCATTTAATTTCTTGAAACTTGTTTTTTTTTTAGGATTTTAATTCGTTAAACCTAAGCCCGCACTTGATGAACATTTCACGTCACTTAGCAAGCATTTTCGTCATATATATCTTTTAGATTAATTTTAGTATAATCTTGTAGTTTTAAATCTTAGAATTAATATTAGTTTAATTTTTAGTATAAAAATATTATTGTCATTGTCGTTTATTGTTATTTAGCGAGCATGCCCGTTTTAGTATTCTTTTAGCTTTATTATAGTTTTTATATTATATTTTTAGTATTAAAAACAATAATTTTCAAAAACAAAAATATTTGATATTCAAGCATCAAACGAAACATTCTCGTGAATTTCAATTCATCTCTCGCCGTGGAAACGACACTCGGAAGATAGACTATTATTTTTTTCTAAAGTGATTTTCTTATCTAACGGGATACTATCTATACTATTACTATTTGATATTATATATATTATATATATTTTTATCGAATCACCAAACCAACTCGTTTAGACACAAAACCTGATAAGCTAATCTCCTATACGGTTTGTGCATAACAAAAGATAGTTTGACAGTTGAGATCTTTTAATTGTCAGGATTTTCTTAGTCTTCTTTGAGACTTTTGTAGCTTATACTACATGTCTAGGCAACTAAACATGCCATATTTCGTATTTACCTTTCTATCTTATTTTTAAATCATTCCATCACACTCAAAGCACAACCTAAGAAAACATACGCAGATTCAAACCGAACATTGTATTAGGGGGCCAGTGATATTAGGCTTCATTATCTGATTAACATATATTTTAGTATCATATGCCTCAAAATAAGCCATTCCTCAGTTAGGCTCTCCTGATGGCCCACTAATTATCGGCACCACCCTGATATGGATTGTGGAAAAAACAAAAAAACTGAGAACTATTCCCAAAAGGTCATCTAGATGTATAACTTTTGATAAAGTTTTTGAAAAATAACTGGTAAATCGCGTCTTCTTTTTTGACAGATAATGGCGGAGATTGAATAAAAAAATTAAAACCCAAAAATTTGGTTTACATTTTTATTTCACCATTTTAAATATAACCTAAGTTTAAATAATAAGTTTTTAACATTAAAACCTTAGGTTATAATTATTTGTGTATTATAAATACATAACATAAGGTATTTGTATTTTTTTAAAATTAATAAGATAATATATATATATATATATATATGGCCGCCCCCCTCACTTTATTTAGTATGATATCTTTTTTTTATTTACAAAACCTATTTTAAGTATTAAGTGTAAAAGGATTAAGGCAAATCTTTTGAAATCTTCTAAAAGAATAAGAAATTTTTGTCTCCCTCTTCTCTCCCATATATTCAGCCGATCTCTCCTCCCTCCCTCATTATTCTCTCTCAAAATTTTTACTCCAAAACTTGTGTTCATCCATAGAATTTGCAAGAAGAAGAAGGCGGTGTAGTAATTGGTGATTCCGGTAGTGTTTTTCAAGCCTTGGTGTTTTTGGTGTGATTCTTAGCTTTAATTCTTTGGTGTTCTTGTTCTTGTAATCCTCTCCATTCTTGATTCTCTAAGGTATTCCATGTTCTTTTGAATTCATTGTTTGTGTCACCATGATTACACATAAGTTTTGCATAAAATCA
>BQNB010121927.1:5848-20373 GCA_026074375.1 Tanacetum coccineum
TATATATATATATATATATATATATCTAAAAATACATTTTCTCTTTCTTACATTAAATCTAAATTCAAACTCATATCCAAATCCTAATCTTAATCCTAAACCCATATACAAACCAAACGGGCCCTAAAAATAAAAAATTAGTACGTTTTACCCAATAATAATAATAAAATTAGGCAAATTAATTTCCAAAAAAATATAGCACCCACCCTAGACATCCCACTAAATTTTAGGATTTTTGACTCAGTACTATTGGTCGTTATTTCAGTCACTAAAACAGTTTTGGTATTTTATATTACTCCCTCTGTCCCAAAATTATTGTCACCCGAAAAAAATCAAATAGTTTAAGAAAATACATTTATTACTGCTTTTTCTTTCTTACTTTTTTGCGCATGACAGTTTTACCATTAGCTAATTAATTAAATTCTTATTTAAAGTTTGTAATAATAATTTTAAATAAGGGTAATATAGTAAACTTGATCAAACTTTCATATCTATTTTTAGTAGTGGACAATTAAATTGAGACATCTCAAAATGAAAAAAGTAGACAATAAAAATGGGACGGAGGGAATAACACATTGACAGGAAATTTGTTCATTATAAACTATGTCTCATTTATGTGTATTCTGTTCTATAAACACATACCTGAGCAATTATAGTTATTAGAGCAGCATTTCCAAATATTGAAAGAACGTTGTTACACATGATGATAAATTGAAGTGTTGGGACTTAAAATACTTCAAGGATTCTTAGAAGTTACTACTGCTCAGGTACATAATGGAAAATATGCTAAGTAGTTAGCACTAGTAGTATAAAGTTATCACTGCTAGTTACTGCTGTTAGTATAATTTAGTACTGTTAGCATAAACTTACTGCTGTTAGTTGAAGTTAAGACTGCTCAGAGTTGAAGACTGAAATATAAGCTAAGTAGTTAGTGCTGCTAGTAGTAATGTTAAGACTGCTGGTACATGTTACTACTGTTAGTACATATTAGTACTGGTAGTACTAATTACTACTGCTTATGTTTATTAGTACTGCTGGTGAAAAAGTTTATGCTGCTGGATTACAACTGCTAGAAGACTTAATACTGCCAAGAGGATAAAGACGGTTTAAAGAGATAAAGATTGTTTGGAGAACAAGAATACTTGTGAAGATAAGTATTGAGATATTTATGTACAAGATATACATAATGTATTTATTTAAGAGATTACGTTTATGTTTAGAAAAGATTATGATATCTTAGGAATGTATTGTAAGCCGACTAGGACTCCTTAGTCTATAAAAGGAGGCCCTAGGGCATTAGTTGAGATACACAAGTTGATAAGTTGTCAAGCCGATTTAGAAAAGCTTCAAGGTTGTAAACCCTAGTACTGGTGAAGGGTACTTGTATTATTGATCTAATAAATATTAGAGCATTTGGTTATATCTTTGTTAATTCACGAAAACTATTTTATTCAAATACTTCTAGGTATAAAGGTTGTAGATTCGCATACCTTTAGTATACATACAAAGTTTCTACAACATGTTATTTTGGATTTATCCAAGGTAATTTAACCTTAGACAACCTAAGGAATCGATCAAGGATTGGGATCAACAAGTGGTATCAGAGCTTTGCTTTGAGAAACTTTGATCTAGAAGACATGGAGTTTGAATCTACAAATAGTAATACTACTGCTAAGCTACCCATAACGTCAAAACTCGTGTATTGTATGAGATGTGGGTGGATAAGAATTAAGCTAGTTCATCGTAAGATACAAGACTCATGCTCTTGGGAGGTCATAGGAATGGTAACTCATCGGTGTTATACTACAAAAACAGCACAAGAGATTTGGTACTTCAGTTATGAAGATGTCTGGTCCCGTAATGCTAAGAAATAAGACCAATAATGAAGAATGGTTGTATTAGGCTAGAAGTTGCTATCTCATGGCTCCTTCCATGACAATCAATCACATTTGCAGTACCTGATGCTAAAACAATGTTTGCTTAGTGAAAGTAGTGATTATCGCGAAATCGACAGAGTAATCGTCACAAACGATCCGGAATGCAACCTAATTAATTATAGGTCGCATAAGTATAATGTATTTAATATAAATATGACATCACAAGTTATATAGTTACACCACCACCTAATAGCTTTTGTTTCATATAAAAAGTCGAAACAATATTTAAATCGTAATTGTTAAATAAATGAGTACGCATTTGTATCCGTAAAACAAAATGTTATCTTTGTCCAACAATGTATTATTTTTTAATAATGCAAGATTTAATATTTTTATTGATTATATAATGATATTATATAATTAGTTTAATTGTTTTATAAAAACATTGTACAAAAGTAAAAATAGTGCATAAGGTTTTATAAACCTTATATCTTTATCGTTTTAACTCCGTTTTACATGTTATTTTTACCCGTGGCTTCGTATTAAGAAAATCTATCATTTATAATATTTTAACTACTGAAGAACAGTAACTTTTACTGTTTTTATAAAATATATAAAACTACTTTTATATATTTAATTATCGTAAACTCGTAAATGTCATAACTCATTCGTTATAGATCCGTTTCGCGTGTTCTTTATTTGTATGGAATCGTAATTAAAATTTCTATCCAAGTAAAATATTTCCCAAAAACTTACTGTTATGAACAGTAGTTGATTTTATAAAATAAGTTTTATAAAAACACTTTTACGTATTTAATTATCGTAATCTTGTAAATGTCATAACTTCTTCGTTATAGCTCGGTTTTTCGAGTTCTTTATATGCTTACGATCCTTATAATATGTACTATTTTATAAAAATGATTCCATTATTTTATAAAATTGAATTCTAACAGAAGGTATAAAAACAGTGGGTTTTTATATGATTTACAATTTAGTTTTTATAAATCCATTTCTTGAGAAATTTTGTACAAGTCTTTTACCATACCTTATACCATAAGTCTTACATATTTTAGGTCCTCTAATTTGTCCATAGTGGTTGTCCAAGATAAAGTGTCCTCATGATATTTGTACATAAACTTTGTAAGTAAAACTTTCAACACAAATTAATTTATAAACTAAACATATAAATTAATTAACACTTATATAAAGTGTGTACTTCCATTTTAAACATTATTTCACCATACATGTATATAGATTCGAATTTCATATAACCTTATAATATTTCATAAATCATAAAAACAACCTAGGTGGTGATTAACATAAATAACAAGTAATTAAAAACATGTAAAGGAATGAATGGAAAGATTAAGGTTTAGAAGACCTTATGAGATGTGTAGGATGAACAAGAACACAAGATTAAACCCTAGAAATCAAACCCAAAATAGAAACCCTAATCAAGAACCCTAGTTTACTTCTTGATTACAAACCCTTGTAAATAATACCCAATCTTCCAAACCACTTTGCAACACCTTAGATATGAACCCTAATGAAGCTTGTATACTTGAAAAATCAACACTAAGACCACCCTAAAATAATTAGATCAGCCGTGGGTTTGTATGAAGGAGTAGAGAGAGTTTTTGTTTGATTTATTTTGCTAGTTGTAAGTGTGAGAAAGTCTTGCATTATTCTTCTTTATGTATGGAAAGTATTTAGCTAAACCATGGTCTTAAGGTGGTAATGGTACAAGATGTAAGAGCTCTCCTCCTCCCTAGGAGGAGGGATTGGCCAAGAATGGGTTTAGGGTACATGTGATTAGCCAATTACTAGAAATATGGGATTAGGGTACATATGTGTAAGTTTAACCATGTGGAAGTATTACTAGTGGGGTTTTTGTGATTTATTTCTTGTGTTTTCTCCTTGTATCCGGCCATAGGTGGTTTAAGAGTAGGAAATGAGTTAATTTTTATGTATTGGGTATAAAAGTGGGTATTTGTTTGAGTATAGATGGGTATTGGTGCTTCCGGGTATGCCTAAATGTACTTTATTGCGAAACGTAGACGCTTTACGTAACCAATAAAAATAAAATATAAAAAGTTATAAATTATACTCATAATAATTATATAACACTTTCTTGACATAAACCTTTATTTGTTTGGTGTCCATTTACGTTGAATGTTGATTTTTAGTTTACGCGATTTAACTATACGATTATAATTAAAAGCGAACGCGTAAAACTCTGATAATAAATAATGGTAATAAATGAGTCGGGAAATGACCTAAAATAATGGATTGTTATAGTCTTCCCCCCGTTAGCGGAGCCTTGTCCGCAAGGCTCAAGATGCGGCACTTGTTGAGGGTGCGGCTTTTGTGAAGAGTTGCGGATACTTCTTTCGGAACTGATCTTCACGTTCCCATGTGAACTCAGGGCCTCTCTTGGAGTTCCATCGAACTTTGATGATGGGGATACGGCTTCTCTTTAACCGTTTGACTTCACGATCCATAATTTCCACTGGTTCTTCAACGAAGCGGAGTTTATCATCAATGTGTATTTCATCTAACGGAACCGCCAATGGCTCGTCGGATAAACACTTCTTTAGATTAGACACATGAAACGTGCTATGAACCCAGCTTAACTGTTGAGGTAGTTCGAGTCTATAAGCAATGGTTCCCACATTGGCTAACACCTTGAAAGGTCCAATATATCTAGGGTTCAACTTCCCCCGTTTGCCAAAACATACGACCCCTTTCCAAGGTGATACCTTTAACATCACTCGATCACCAACTTGAAATTCTAAAGGCTTACGCCTCACATCAGCGTAACTCTTTTGGCGATCACGAGCAGCTTGAATTCTCTGCTTGATTTGGACAATCTTCTCGGTTGTCTCATGAATAAGTTCTGGACCGGTGAGCTGAGCGTCTTCGACCTCGGCCCAACAAACAGGTGATCGACACTTCCAACCATAAAGTGTCTCGAATGGGGCCGCTTTAATACTAGCATGATAACTATTGTTGTATGAAAATTCGATCAACGGTAAGTGTCTTTCCCAACCATTCCCAAAGTCTATCACGCAAGCGCGCAACATATCTTCTAATGTCTGAATGGTCCTTTCACTTTGCCCATCGGTTTGCGGATGGTATGCCGTACTTATATCCAACTGAGTACCCATAGCCTTTTGAAATGCCCTCTAAAAATTCGACGCAAACCTAGGGTCACGGTTACAAATGATTGAGACTGGTATTCCATGTCTCGTGACTACTTCTTTCAAGTACAGTCTTGCTAGTTTGTCCATAGGGTTAGTTTCCCTCATCGGTCTACAATTACCCATATAGTATCATTTCCACTTTGCTTCCTTGGGAGCTTGGTGACAAAATCCATGGTGATATTGTCCCACTTCCATTGAGGAATCTCATGTTGCACCAACAAGCCAGATGGTTTTTGGTGTTTAGCTTTGACTTTTAAACATGTCAGACACTT
This sequence comes from Tanacetum coccineum, assembly GCA_026074375.1. Classification (NCBI taxonomy): domain Eukaryota; kingdom Viridiplantae; phylum Streptophyta; class Magnoliopsida; order Asterales; family Asteraceae; genus Tanacetum; species Tanacetum coccineum. Next base: position 11,201 of record BQNB010121927.1, read on the forward strand.
GCTAACATAGGTGGCAATGTTGGCTTTCATGTTAGGCCACCAGTATAATTGCTTCATGTCTTGGTACATTTTATCAGAACCTGGATGAACGGAATATTTCGACTTGTGAGACTCATGCATAATTAGAGTCCTTAGGTCACCATAGCACGGCAGCTAACTTCTATTATTCAAACACAATGTTCCATCCATACGTGGTTCCAACTTCTCCTTCTTGGGTTTTTCTGGGTCTTTCAAATTTTCATCAGCATTTTGAGGTTTTTTGGTTTTATTGCCTCAGTCTGAGCCTCTAAAATCTGCTTGGGAAGATCTAAACCAATAGTCATAACTAAGGCTCGAACCCGTTATGTCTTACTTCGTTCTTTCCTGCTCAGTGCATCAGCCACTACGTTTGCTTTCCCCGGGTGATAAAGAAATTTCACAATCGTAATCACTAAGCAATTCCAACCAACGGCGTTGTCTCATGTTTAATTACTTCTGATCAAGGATGTGTTGTAAACTTTTGTGGTCGGTGAACACGGTACATTTTTTCCCGTACAGATAATGCCTCTAAATCTTCAGAGCGAACACTACTACGCCTAAATCCAAATCATGAGTGGTATAATTCTTCTCATGAATCTTCAGTTGTCATGATGCATAAGAAATCACCTTTTCCCTTTGCATTAGCACAACGCCCAACCCTTTGATTGAAGCATCATAGTAAACGATAAAGTCTTCACTTCCTTTGGGTAAAGCCAGAATTGGTGCACTACACAACTTCTGCTTTATCAATTGAAAAGCTATTTTTGCTTTGTCACTCCAATCAAACTTGACCTTATTTTGAGTAAGCTTGGTCATTGGCTTGGCGATCTTTGAGAATCCTTCAATGAATCTTCGGTAATAACCGGCAAGGCCTAAAAATTGACGAATCTCCGTTGCAGTCTTAGGAGATTCCCAATCTTTAATGGATTCGATCTTGGCAGGATCCACGTGAATACCCTGACTGTTAATCACGTGACCAAGGAACTGTACTTTAGGAATCCAAAATTCGTATTTAGAGAATTTGGCATACAACTGCTCCTTCTTAAGAAACTCCAAGATTAACTTGAGATGCTTTTCATGCTCTTGCTTGCTCTTTGAGTAAATCAGAATATCGTCAATAAAGACAATCACGAATTTATCCAAATATGGTTTGCACACCCGATTCATGAGATCCATAAATATAGCATGTGCGTTAGTCAAACCAAACGGCATAACTTGAAATTCATAATGTCCATATCGAGTTCTGAATGCGGTCTTTAGAATATATTCTTCACGAACCTTTAGTTGATGATAACCCGATCTCAGGTCGATCTTTGAGTAGAAACTCAAACCTTGTAGTTGATCGAACAAATCATAAATCCTTGGAAGCAGGTAACGGTTCTTCACCTTCAGCTTATTCAATTCCCGATAGTCAATGCACATCCGGAATGATCCACCCTTCTTCTTGACAAACAAGACCGGAGCTCCCCAAGGTGAGGAACTAGGTCTTATAAAGCCTTTGTAAGAAAGTTCTTTCAGTTGGTTCGACAATTCTTTCATCTCGGACAAAGCCAATCGATAAGGTGCTCGTGCCACAGGTGCAACACCAGGTATCAAATCGACTTGAAATTCTACTTGGCGGGTTGGTGGAATACCCGGCAAGTCCTCGGTAAATACCTCAGGAAAGTCTTGAACTATTGGTACGTCTTCAAGTCGCTTCTCCTTCGACTTGTCTTTCGCCTTTTTCATGGTAACATGTGCCAAAAAGATAGGACAACCTTTCAGCAAATACTTTTATGTTTTCGTGCACGAGATGATGTTTAATCGTGACTCGTATCCTTTGTTGCATCCGTCACCATGAAAAGTTAAAATTTCACTTCCAAAGGGAACTCGATTGACTTTCTCATTACAAACGATTACGACATGATTTTTAGCTAACCAGTCCATACCGATAAAACTACCCATCTCTACGGGCATTAAGTCAATGTTGAATGGATGATTTAGAAAATTTAAAGTGCAGCCCCGTATAAGTGTATTAACCCAAATTATTCTACCGTCAGCTAACTCGACATCATAACCATGATCTAATGTAGTCGGGATGATATCAATCAAAGAACTAAATGTAGTAGATATGAAACTTCTATCGGCACCAGTATCAAATAAAATTAAAGCACAACGGTTATTTAGGAGGAACGTAGCCGTGACAACATGGTTCCAAGTGCAGTTTTAATGAAAACTGGCCTCAAACCATTTAATACTGCCAGGACAGTTAATACTGCTCATCCTAAATCTATAGTTTTTAGTGCTAAATCAATGTTATATTTTCAAAAACAGCACAATCAACTATAAGAACACCCTTTCAATCAAAAACAGTATTATCTAACAAAACGTTTACCCACAAAGTTAATACTGCCAAGGCACAAGCAGTTAATACTGCTAGGCCAAAAGCAGTTAATACTGCTAGGCCACATTCAACAGTTGTTAATGCTGTTAGGGTTAATCAGGCAAATGCTGTAAAGGCCTCAGCATGTTGGGTTTGGAGACCTACCAAACTTGATAGTGCATCAATCACCTTGAAGAAACACAACTACATTGATGCACGAGGCACGAGGCAGATCCAAGTTAGTAATGGCTTAGGTCCCCAAAGGAAACTAATTTCCTTTTTCTTATGTGCAGGGCAAGCCACTAATGGATGATAAAGGATTTGTTGATAGTGGATGCTTAAGGCACGTGACTAGGAACATAGCTTATCTCTCAGATTTCAAGGAATTTAATAGAGGTTATGTTACATTTGGAGGAGGAGCATATGGTGGTAGAATTTCTGGTAAAGGAACACTTAAAACTGATAGCCTTGATTTTGAAGATGTATACTTTGTCAATGAGTTAAAATTCAACCTTTTTAGTGTCTCACAGATGTGTGACAAAAAGAACTATGTCCTTTTTACTGACACTGAATGTCTTGTCTTATCTCCTAATTTTGCCTGATGAAAGTCGGATACTTCTTAAAATTCCTAGAAAGGACAATATGTACAGTTTTGATATGAAGAACATTGTTCTTAAAGAAAGTTTAACTTGTCTTATTGCAAAGGCTACATCAGATGAATCAATTCTCTGGCATAGGAGGCTTGGTCATATTAATTTTAAGAACATAAACAAGCTTGTTAAGGATAATCTTGTAAGAGGATTGCCTACAAAACGGTTTGCAAATGACCAAACCTGTGTTGCTTGTCTTAAAGGGAAGCAACACAGAGCTTCTTGTAAGTCCAAAGTTTTGAATCCAATTACTAAGCCTTTGTTTATGCTTCATATGGATATGTTTGGTCCAACTTTTATGAGTAGTTAATGCATAAGAAGTATTGCTTAGTAGTCACTGATGATTATAGCAGGTTTACATGGTTTTTCTTTTTAAAACTAAGCTGAAACCCGCGAGAAATTCATCAAATTTTTTATCAAGAAAATATAAAAACCTAGTGGATAAGAAAGTGAAAATAATCAGGTGTGATAATGGAACAAAGTTTAAGAATAAAGTTATGGATGATTTTTGCAAAGAGAAAGGTATTAGGAGAGAATATAGTGTAGCTATGACTCCTCAGCAGAATGGTATAGCTGAAAGGAGGAATAGGACACTAATTGAGGCTGCTAGAACCATGTTAGCTGACTTTAAGTTACCTACCACATTTTGGGCTGAAGCAGTTAGTACTGCTTGCTATGTACAAAATAGGGTGTTAGTAGTCAAGACTCATAACAAGACACCTTATAAACTTTTTAGAGGTTTTAAACCAGCTCTAAGCTTTATGAGACCATTTAGATGTCATGTTACTATTCTTAATACTTTAGACAGTTTAGGCAAGTTTGATGGCAAAAGTGATGAAGGTTTCTTTGTTGGATATTCTTTTAGGGTATATAATACTAGAACCAGGAGGGTAGAAGAAAACTTGCCTATTAGGTTTTTAGAGAATAAGCCTATGATAGAAGGGAATGGTCCAAAGTGGCTGTTTGATATACTAGAACCAGGAGGGTAGAAGAAAACTTGCATATTGGGTTTTTAGAGAATAAGCCTATGATAGAAGGGAATGGTCCAAAATGGCTGTTTGATATTGATTCTCTAACCCAATCTATGAACTATGTACCAGTTACTGCAGGTACAATTTCTAATGACTCTGCAGGTACATCAGAAGAAATCAGTCAAGATTGTATTGTGATGCCAATTTGGAAAGATACTTCATATTTTGATTCACCTACAAAGGATGTTGAAAATGGTGAACCAAAAACTGCTGATGATGCTCAAAAGCAGGTTGAAGATAGTCCAAATAATGAGAATGTTGAACAAGATAAGTTTGAAGATGATAGCAGTACTAAAGATGTTAATGCTGCTGGACAACATGTTAATACTGCCAGTCCTGATGTTAATACTGGTAGTCTTAAACTTAATGTTGTTGGTCCATCAGTTAATACTGCTAGTTCAAATGAACAAGATAGCACTGAAGATGAACCAGAAGTTGATTTGGGGAACATCACAAATTCCTATATAGTTCCAACCACTCCCAATACAAGAATTCATAAAGATCACCCAATTGATAATGTGATTGGTGAAGTGAAGTCAACTGTTCAGACAAGAAGAATGACAAAACCTACTTCTGAACAAGGGTTTCTCAGTGATGTGTATGAACAGAAAACACATGATACCCTGAATACTTGTTTATATGCTTGTTTCCTATCACAGATTGAACCAACAAGCATTGCTAAAGCTCTATCTGATTCATCCTGGGTGGAAGCAATGCAGGAAGAACTTCTGCAATTCAAACTTCAACAGGTTTGGATACTTGTGGATTTGCCTAGTGGAAAGAGGGCCATTGGAACAAAATGGGTCTTCAGAAATAAGAAAGATGAAAGGGGCATTGTGATTAGGAACAAAGCAAGGTTAGTTGCACAGGGTCATAGACAAGAAGAAGGTATTGATTATGAAGAAGTATTTGCACCTGTGGCAAGAATTGAGGCAATAAGATTGTTTTTGGCCTATGCTTCTTTTATGGGTTTTCTGGTATATCAAATGGATGTAAAGAGTGCTTTCTTATATGGAACCATTGAGGAAGAAGTCTATGTTACTCAACCACCAGGATTTAAAGATCCTGACCATCCAGACAAAGTTTACAAGGTGGTCAAGGCACTTTATGGGTTGCATCAAGCACCAAGAGCATGGTATGAAACTTTGGCTAACTATCTTTTGAGCAATGGGTTTAAAAGGGGCAAGATAGATCAGACATTATTTATCAAGAAGCAAAAAGGAGATATTTTGCTTGTATAGGTCTATGTAGATGACATTATCTTTGGCTCAACAAACAAGGAGTTATGTACTGGTTTTGAGAAGCTAATGAAAGATAAGTTTTAGATGAGTTCTATGGGAGAACTAACTTTCTTTCTAGGGTTACAAGTACAACATAAGGAAGATGGAATATTTATCAGTCAGGACAAATATGTAGCTAAAATTTTGAAGAAATTCAACTACTCTGATGTGAAGTCTGCTTCAACTCTTGTTGATTTGGAAAAACCTTTGGTCAAGGATGAAGATGCTAATGATGTTGATGTACATCTCTATAGATCTATGATTGGGTCTTTGATGTATCTCACTGCATCTAGACCAGATATCATGTTTGCAGTATGTGCATGTGCTAGATTTCAAGTTACTCCTAAGATATCACATCTCTTAGCAGTCAAGAGGATTTTTGATATTTGAAAGGCAAACCAACTATAGGTCTTTGATATTCTAGGGATTCTCCATTTGAACTGGTTGCTTATATTGATAGTGGTTGTTTGAGCAAATTTCCTTAGATGCTCTTCAGCCCTGATCCTTAGGAGATCATGCAGCAACTCCTTCGTCTCTTAGGCTAAAATAAGAAAGAATACCGTTAGCTCGCTCCGGGTTTTAAATCCGAGACCAAGCTCCGGCGTGAGAGTAAGTGTATGCTTGGTATAAGTTTAAGTAAGAGAAACTAGAGAGAGAGTAAAGAGAAGTGTATGTCCGACCCCTCTCCTTCATGTGTATGAATAGTTCTTTATATACTACTTGGGCTTAGCTCCAAGACACAAGTATTGTGGAAGCTAAGTTGTCTTCTAGGGGCAGCGTGTAAGTAGCTGACATGTATCAAACTTTGTCCTCGGGGTCAGAGTTGTCTTCATGCTCCAAGTACTTGTTGTGGACCAGACGTTTGTGATATTCGTACATCATACGTTAGTCGTCAGTATACTAGCTCCGATGGAGACAGTGCTGCTCCTTGCCTCCTAAAGAGACTAGCTACTCCTGACTGGCTGCGCCTTGTGTTAGGAATAATGTTCTCTTAACTTAGTACCATTAGTACAAATAGTTAGTACCGACAGTTATACTTAGTACCGACAGTACAAAGTGTTAGTACTGCTGGTTAGTTAGTACCGTTGAACTAACATTTGCAGGTAAAGCATGTTGAATACCTGATGTTGAATGCTTCACCTTTTGAAGAAAGATAATGGTCTTGGTTTACATTGTTTAACTTTTATTCATGGGTTATGCATAAATATGGATCCTCATGAATTCCCACATGTCTATCTAGTATTTTCTAGTGTGCTTGTGATGAATAGAGGCATGTTGTTGCATAATTATTGAAGACAGAGTTAATGTTGTTCGACTTCTGTTAATACTGCTAGGCATAAAATTACTACTGCCAGGCAAATGTTAATGCTGTTAAGATGGATGGGCACTAAAGTTGCAAACAATGTTGTTAAATTCTTATCTCTTGAAGCATTGTTTGAGGGGAGGTTCCTTATTTTATCATACAACCAAAAAGCATGGATGAAAGGATGTGTTATATAATAAGTATGTTCAAGAGGGATCAAAACACGTCTAGGCATATCAAAAGAGGTCAGGACACCAAGATACCTCAGTCTAGTGGTCCCCCTTACAAAGGTTGGTGATGAGGCTGTCCATAAGGAGTTGGGTGACAGTTTGGAAAGGGCTGCCACTACTGCTTCTAGCTTAGAAGTAGAGCAGGACAGTGGTAACATCAAATAAGACCTAATCCATGGCAACACTTAATGGATCAACTCCTTAGGGAATTGGTTCAGGTAGTGGTCCCAGGTGCCAAGATACCATATTGGGGGATGTGAATGCTCAAACTAGGTTTGAGATTACATCTAAACAGTCCAATGATCCACCTCTCTCAAGAGGTTACACACTTGGAAGTGGGGAGGACAGTATGAAACTATTGGAATTGATGGAACTTTGTACACAACTGTCATATAAAAACAGAAAGAGTGTTTTGGTAAGCCAAAAGAAATGAGAGATTAAGTGAGCTTAAAAATAGAAAGAGAGATGTGTGCATAAAAACAAAAATGAGTGATTATGTGAGCAAAAAGAAATGAGAGATAATGTGAGCATAAAAACAGAAAGAGAGCTTGTGTGAATCAAATTTGAAGATGAAAGTTGCTTTTTGGAATGAAATTTGGGTGCTTACTGGTGTCTTATTCTTAATGCTGCTCAGCTTCAACTTAATGCTGCTAAGCTTAAGTTAATGCTGTTAGGCTTAAATTAGTGCTGCCCGTATTTGTTTATGCTGTTAAGCATAAGTTAATGCTGCCAGTTCAAGTTACTGCTGCTGAGGGTGATTTTATAAATACTTCGATTAAGGGTTTCACTTACTTCTTTATTCGATTTCAATCATTCAAACACTCTCTAACCATAAACCCTAATTCAATTTTCATCTTTGATCATCAAAATCATCATTATGTCAAGCCCTAAGTTTGCTGAAACGCACAATGTGGTCGCGTTCTTGGAAAAACCTGTAGAAAGTGATGGGTTTGCAGAGATAATTGATTTCCTGAAAGCAAGTTCTGTTCATTATGCTTTAACAGTCAATCCAATCATCTACACATCTTGTATTGAACAATTTTGGGCAACTGCCAAGGTACAGACAGTTAACGGAGTGCGTCAGTTACAAGCCCTAGTTGATAAAAAGAGGGTTATCGTTACGGAGTCAAGCATTAGGAGAGATCTTCACTTGGATGATGCAGAAGGTACTGATTGTCTTCCAACTGCTACTATTTTTGAAGAACTGGCACGTATGGGGTATGAAAAGCCTTCTCAAAAGCTTACTTTTTATAAAGCCTTTTTCTCTCCATAGTGGAAGTATTTCATTCACACTATTACACAATGTCTAAGTGCTAAATCCACTGCATGGAATGAGTTCAGTAGTTCAATGGCTTCTTTGATCATATGCTTGGCAACAAATCAGAAGTTTAATCTGTCTAAGTACATTTTTGATGCTATGGTGAAACACTTAGATGGAGGAGTCAAATTCTTGATGTATCCACGTTTTCTACAAGTTTTCATTAATCAACAACTTGGAGATATGTCAACTCATAAGAAGATTTTTGTTAATCCCTTTCACACAAAGAAAGTTTTTGCTAATATGAAGAGAGCTAGAAAGGATTTTTCTGGGAGAATAACACCCTTATTTGATACTATGATGGTTCAATCTTCTAAAGAAGTGGGTGAGGATTTAGATCATCCGACTAATTCCACTCAAATACCCATTATTGATCAACCATCTACATCCTCTAAACACAAGAAGAAACAACCATCTAAGAAGACTCAGAGACAGGAGGCAGAGGTTTCTCAAGAAGAGACAGAGCATGAGGAAAGTGTATCCACACCTTCCAATGATCCACAACCTAGTGGTGAGGATAGCATGCAACTAACTGATTTGATGGTTTTATGTACCAAATTGCAAACACAGGTTCTTGATTTAGAAAAAGTAAAGGATGCTCAAGCAAAGGAGATTGCTGCTTTGAAGAAGAGGATTCAGAGGTTGGAAAGGAAGAAAATGTCAAGAGCTACAAGTTTGAAGAGACTCAAGAAAGTTGGTAAGGAGAGTTTGGGTGCTCCTGAAGATGCATCCAAACAAGGGAGGAGTATTGCAGATCTTGATAAGGATGATGATGTAACTTTAGTTGATGAAACTGAAGAAAGACAGGATGATGAATTAATCTTTGATACTGGAGTTTTGGATGCTGATGAGATGCCTGTAGAAGCAAAAGTTGATGATAAAGATGAACAGAGTACTAAGCCTGATGATAGTACTGTTGGTGAAGCAGTTACTACTGCTAGTGTTAAAAGTAGTGCTGCTCCTACAACTATTGAGGAAATC
>BQNB010121928.1:0-20373 GCA_026074375.1 Tanacetum coccineum
GTTAACTTCCCAATCATCCATTCTTATACATACTATTACAAGACAAGTGGTGATATCAACCACTTTTATACAAAACTATACATCGTTGATTTTTACCATGTATCAACGAATAATCGATCCTCTAAGTAATTTATCAGTTTAAGTTCAATGAACCGACTATCTTCATTTTTTCCTTCTTTTTTGCTGCGGTTCTATTTTTCGATTTTTTTCATAACAATACAATACAAATCTCGGTGTAGTTTCACCATCTTCACCATCATAATTCATCCGGATAATTTTTATTTAAACACTTCATCTTTGGACATGTGACATTTCAAAATTTCAAGCTCAATATTTATATTCATTCTTCGTTTTTATTTTTACCTTTGAGTAAAAAAAATTGTTTTACTATTTACCTGATTAATAAATCTTTGTTTCCATCTAAGCTTGAGATGTAATTAGGATTTTTATCCGTCTACGTGTCCCATGTAGTTAAATACTCCTATTATATACCCCGTAAATTCTAATTTCAATTTTAATCCATACATTAATTATTTAATTTGCTTTGCAGTAAAAATTATTTTTCGATTAACCGAATAGGTTGTCTCGCGCTCGTAATAAAACATTTATTAAAAGTGAACCCGGCTTTAGACTAAATATTAGTCTACACACTCTACGTAATTTAATTTTTCAAAAAAAAGTATCCCGAATGATGTAGAACTATTTTTATCTTGTTTGTTTTCACTTCGTGGTTCCGCCTTAACTATTGTAATATTTTACGTTTTTACCCATTAGCCCTAAATATACCCACTTATACAAAATATAACACAAAATTTACCAATAATCAACCTCATGGGACACTTGTCCCATGAGTGCATCATTTAAACTCTTCATTTTTAACCAACTTAACACCTAAGTGTTGTGTTGGCTTGTTAAGAGAAGTTATGGGACACATAGAGTTTTCAATGCGCATGTGTCCCTAACTCATCACTACATCTTCTCATATTTTAACCATCAAACACATATTTCCCTTTCTTTGTCCTCTTGGTTCAGCCCCTCATCACCCACACCACTCATTTCATCAAATCTCACTAAGAAATATTAATCAAGATTTGAAGGCTTTCTAGCATAGTTTGTGAAATTTGGTTAAAATCTCTTCAAGCACTATCATAAACCACCTTTACAAGAAGATTGGGGGCTGAGTTTCTCAAAGTTATTAGAGGGTTCATGCATGTCATAGAAATGATGATCTAGTGTAAATTGGTGATTATTGAGCTTAGTATTGTTGGTTGTTTTTGGTGAATCTTAGTGAAAGTCTTTGCAAGAATTGTTTAAGGGTTAAAGAGTTATTGTCTTGGGTAAAATGATGTCTAAGGGCTGAGATTTTGGTTTGGGTTGGATTATATTTGTGTATTTTCTTTTAGGTCAAAGTTATAGCAAGGATAAATAAGGTAGGGTTAAACTCTACTAGTGTTCTCTTCATTTTTATAGGTATTCAATCTTGATTCTTAATTTTTCTTAGTCATTATAGCCATGCATTTTTATTTTTATTCTGTAAAATATGTATATTGATGATCATGAGGATGTGTGACAATATAGTATGGCATTGCATGTCGATAAATAAGGATCAGGATGAGTTTTGATGGGATTTAGAAGTAGTTTGTAGGGGCATATTTAGGTCAGTAGCTAAATATGGATTTTTCTAAAACTTTTTGGCTTGGAACCTGTTATTAAACTTCATGGTTGGATACATAGAGTTCTAAGATTCATGTGTAGAATTGGATGGTCTTGTATCGATTTCGGATAAGGGATTTATGGTCGTTTTACAGAAACTAGTGAATTCTGGAACATCGACTAAAAAAGGGTTATAATTCCATAATTTTTTACTAAAGTGGTGGGTCTAAAAACATGGCTCAGTATTAGACACATTAATATAATATCTCCAAAATAATTCACTTCAATAGCTATCACGGTTTAGGATTTATGGCCGTTTCCGTAAAGGTGTTTCAGTTTTGTAAAAACTCTGGTTGGGTAGTCTAGTAGTAAATTGTCATTTCCTATTGATTGAAAACTAAATAGATGATGAGGCCTAATATTATAGAAACTAGACTCAGAGAGCTTTCCAGGGGTGAAAGCCTCATGCTCATATCATTTACGGGTTAGGAGTAATAGAACCATAAAGTCAGGATAAAATCAGAAACTGAGTTTTTACGTCTAGTCTCAAAATCTAAAAACGTATGGTACACATTGGTAAAATAGGAATTAAAAGGCCTAACATCTCCAAGTGGATTTACTTCAATAGCTATCACGGTTTAGGATTTATGGCCGTTTCCGTAAGGGTGTTTCAGTTTTGTAAACTTTCTAGTTGGGTAGTCTGGTACTAAATTGCAATTTCCTATTGATTGAAAACTAATTAGAGGATGAGGCTTTTCATTCTGGAAACTAGACTCAGAGGTCTTTCCAGGGGCGAAAGCCTTGTATTAATAGCCTTTACAGATTAGTAGATATGGAACCATGAACTCAGGTCAAATCAGAATCTAAAGTTTTTACATCTATTCATGAAATCTAAAAACGTATGGTACACATTAGTAAAACAAGAGTTAATAAGCAAAACTTGGTAGTTGCTTTACTAGATATAAAATCAGGTTGTACACCAATTAAGGGATGAAAATACTTTGGGTAAGTCGTAATGCAATGCCGTGCATATCTTGAAGACATAGACCAGGTTAGAAGTCATGTTTGGAGTAAAAAGGAATTGGGAAGGTTCGAGTGCAATGCCATGCATATCTTGGAGACATATCTCGTGATCACTTGTTTTATTTTTACGTATTGCTTCTTTTATCGTACTAAGACGCTTCACGCCTTTTAGGTGGTGCTTAGGCATACTTTTATCTCATCCGAAGATTCATCTACTTCTGATCTCTTTGCACTAGCAGTGAGTTCATAGCCCTACCTTTTCTCTTTTAATGGTTTTCATAACTATTTTTTGGGTGAGAATACATGCTCGTTTTATTAAGAAAACTTATTGATTACTTAAGCGTTACTTGACTATCTTTGTTAAAGCTTGATTCGATTACTACACGATTTGAGAACATTGATTATCTATTTATGAAACTGTGAGTTTTGGACACATTATTTGTTTTACTAATGGAACACAAGTGCTTGAAGGGTATGCCTGGCCCGATTATGAAATTATCTGCATGAGTCGCTATTTCCAATGTCCCTAATTTCATGAACCGTTAATTACCCTTTAGGGGTGAACACTAGTACATTTTATAGATCTATTGGGTTTGACAACCTCGTCTGAGGTCTGAATCGAATTCTTTCGAGCATCTTTTTGATGGATGATTTGTATTGAGAATCGTAGGTATGAGGCAATAATACCTAGTACTGGGGCAACTGTATTTGCATTTGATATGCGTTATATAGTTAACTCTCACAAATAACCCTTCAAGTATCTAATCTAAGATATCTTGTCATTACCACTGAGTACACAACATTCAAAATCTTCTCAATATAAATATTAACAACCAAACCTCATCAAAGTACTAAAATATCTCTTTTGTCCAATGCTTCTAATCACTAACATTTTGATTTATTTCGCTCTTAGTGTTCATCTTATCATCCTGTGGTATAATTCTAAGACACCTTGTATTTCCATTCTTTGATAAGGATATTTTTCTGTCAAGTATTTCATAATCCCACGTTCTTTTTTCCTCATCTGGAGCTAGTATTTAAATGAATCTCAACTCAATCATTCTCTTCTCACTACATCTTCAGAAGTGTTTTTGAATGAATGCTTCTTTTCCTTGACTTCATCTTATTCCCTAGTACCTAAGTTTTACTCTTCTCTTACTTTTCTTTTTTCTTTACCTCCTCCTAAACTTCTGCTTTACTCTCCATCTTGACTGCTTCTTTACTTTCCTCCTTGATCATTTCTTTAACTCTCCTCCTTAGACCATATTGATCCTTAGAGGAACAATTCCTTTTTCATAAATCCTTTTATTAGATCTTTCTATCTCATTCCAGCAAACCTAGAATAGAAAGTGAAACTTCATCTGACTCTTTATCTTTTTCATACAGACTTGGTACTGCTCCTCAAAATCTTGTTTTCCAATTCAGCCATGCTTAAGAGTTTCCTACAATGCTTCAAGTAGGTCTTCAATCTGAATTCTCAGTTGATTCTTGTTGTGGTCTGTTTCCTGAATGGCCTCTGATCTCTGATTAAGAGCAAGAAATATTCTTTGAGCATCACTTGTGTCATGCAGGAACATTGCTCTTTCTTCTATTGTAAATTTGCCATGCTTTCTTTTCTTGATAGCCTCTCAGCAAAAGTCTATCTGGCCTCAATTTCTTGCTTTATATCATTAAAATTTTCTATGAAGCGTCATTGGTTAGCTTTTTCCTTTCAGCTATTCTGTCTTTCTTTCTTCTTCACCTTCCCACTCTTCTTGTATTTTCCTAGCCATCTCTTCATCACTTTCAAGCTGTTTAAACTTCTTCTCAGCTTTAGGAATACCATCAGATTCACTTTCAGATTCATCCTCCTCTTCAATTTTCTTCTTTCCTTTGTCTTTTGGATCAATTTTTGGAAGAGGCTTTAATGTCAAAAGTGATCTTGTAGAGGTAGGTCTAGGTCTGTCCGTTTCTTCAATGATCCTTCAACTCTACACCTATTCACTCGGCATTTCTCTAGAAACTTGCTTAGCTTGAATCATGTTAGATGAACCTTACTATTGTTTTCATCATCTCCAAATATTGTAGAAGTAGGTGTTTGAGTGGCTTGAGTAGCACTTCCTTCTTCAGTATGATCTTTAGTACCTTTCTTTGCTCATCAGTACTTTCAATTTCTCTTTTAGTACCGTTCAATAGAGCCGTCAGTACAAACTTTGTGATTCCGGTCAGTACTAACTATTGGTCTGTCAGTACTAACTTTCTCCTTGTCAGTACTAACTTTCTCCTTGTCAGTACTAAGTACATCTTCAGTACTAAGTATATTTTCATCAATCTCCTTGTCTTCATCCACTATTTCTCTTGTCCTCCCCACATCCTGAGCATCTTTTATCATCTAGTATCTTTAGAGAATCTCATCAAAATAGAGGATTTCCTTCCTGGACGTGAAGATTCACCTTTAGCAAACTTCCTCCCCTGTTATAGAATATATACAGTCTCTTTGTGTACCCATTGGTTTCCTTTGAGATCTCTTCTTGCCAATTTCTTTGCTTCAAGGAGATACTTTTGGCATCCATGCTCTGTGATGTTTGTATTACAGGTTAGCTGCTTCTTGAGCGTTTTTGATTTGAGCCATCAAAATGTTGTATTTCTTTGGCTTTGATGCGTGAAACCTTGCACATAAAGAGAGACAAAGATCATAGATACTTTAGAGTGTCAGTTCACACCACATTCCCCCTTTACAAGGGATTGTAACACTGGATGAGATGACCTACAAGATTCCTGACCAGAAGTTTCTATGAATAGTATCAAGAATGATAGTAGAAGGTGAAGGTCCTAGGGGATGGGTCATTCTGTGCTCAATAGTTACCTCTAACCAAACTAGTGTAATCAGGAGATGAGTTCAGTATTGTGCTCAAAAGGTGCTTCACTAGTGGGAGCAGGAGAGGGTGTATGTTTTTGCTTCAATGGTCTTCTGAAGGAAGCACCCTCATCCTCAGATTGCGGTTGTAACCAACATAGAAAGCAAATAAAGGGGTGACTTTCCCTAGAAATGTTTACCCTTTTTAACCAGAAAAAAAGACTTTACTATTTAAAGTATTTTACAAGAAAATAGAATCTAAAGTACAGGTGACAATTATCTAGTTGTTTTATCTAAAAGGAATAGAGAATAAAACTTGTGTACATTAAAACTACTTCTGTACTCTACATGTCAAAGCCATACCATACAAAGATTAATTAGAAAAATTATCACTTTCAGAATAAATGGTCCAAACAAATGAAGCAGTGGGACAATTATAAAGTAGGAATTTGATCCCAAGAGTGCTATTGACTAAGACAGAGTGTTACCTGTATATAAAATAAAAACTCCAATGGGGTTAAAAACAAAGCATTATTAAATGTAACACTGTTAAAAAAATCCCCTGTCATAACCCCATAAAGCTGTTATAGCATTAAATAATAGCCTGAATAGGAAAGAGTCAATCCCATAAGCTACAGCAAAAAGAAGATCAACTTCTTATTGATGCCTCAGAGATAGACACAGACTTGCCAGCTACATTGGCAGTAATGTGCCTAACATTGTTGATTATTTTGGACTTAGCAACGTCTCAAACTGTTCTACAAATGGAAATAGAAACAACAGACTAACAGTGAGTAGGCAAGATGAATAAACTGCGCATGAGAAAATCATGATCTCGAGAAACTCTGCATTCCTTCATACTTCTCCAGATACGACGATCCATGTGTGCTTAGACATGAATCAAGAATAGCCATTGGTCGAAAGAGTGATAATCGTCGTAAGAAGTTATTAGTGGGCTTGTAGAGAGACGAATGATTTGAAAAGAGATTGCGTAGGAACTGTTTCAATTAAGATGGGTTTATATGGTTTAGGAGACCTAAATTTTAAGGAACCGTTCCAATTTACACTTGTACCCTAGGCGGTATTTTTCTATTCAACGTCTCAATAGCGTACAAATGTTGCCCAGGCGTACTAACGTATTGTGCACTGTCGGTACTAACTATGTCCAACCAAAGAATGAACAATGTAGGAATCAGGAGTGCATTAGTACATCAGTAGACGTCTTCTCAATGACTCTCAAAATTCTATCAACCTCTGGAAAAGCCACACTATTGTTAAACAATGTTTTCTTCAATACTAACTATACAACACAGCATATTTGCCTCCCTTTAAAACCAATGCTAGGTCTTATGGATTTATCATCCCAATAGAAACAACTACAGAACTGAAATAACTGGCTAACATCAAATGCCATGGTATTTAGTATGATCACGCCATTGTCCATCAGTTGTGATTTAAGCTACCTGAATTAGTTACTTTTCATAAGCATCTCCTTCTGAAGTGTGCCTAATATCAAATATTGCTTTTGTTTTGGAATGATATAACTGGATTCTTTACAATGCTAAAGGAGAGCTTTCATTAGCAATGTAAGATCTTGTGTTTCCATGAAGTTGATAACCCAAAGTTCTAAAAGTTGATTTTGAATCCATAACACCTGCCCACAATAGCCTTGCAGCAGAAAAAAAAAAAAAAAAAAACATATTCTGCTTCTTGTAAGTAGAATAGCCACAATGGTCTTGCTTTTATTGCATTGCCAAAGAATGAGTCCTCCCTGCCAAGGAAAATGACAAACCTCCTGTTTGTGGATTTCCTGTCAAGATTTGCTCCGACATAGTCCACTATACTGATTAGGATTCCAGGTCAAATAGAAGACACTTCTTAAGGATACCAAAGTACCCAGATTGGGTTTACCCTTTAGGTACCACTAAAAATTTCTCTTGACAGCACTTAGATGGGAGGACTTTGAAGTGACCTTAAAACCTAGAACAAGGCACAGACTACAAACATAATGCCAAGCCTAGAAGCAGTCAAGTACATTAAGGAGCCAATCTGGACCTCAAAGAGATGGACACCCACCACTGGCTTCCTCATGCCTTGACTAAAGGCTTCTCTGAGTCTCAATTGGTGTACTAGCAGTCTTAACAATTGCAAAGTCAACTTCTTTCAGGATTTCTGCAACATACTTAACCTGAACTAATAAAGTATACCATCTGCTTTCTGTTTGACTTGATAATCCAAGAAAGAGAAATAAGCTCCCCATTGAACTCATCTAGAAATATTACTCTCATTAATGCTTCAAGACTCATCACACAAGATTCTTTGTAGACCCAAAGATGATATCACCACATAGACTTGAACTAGTATGATAACATGATTTGTGCATCTTTATAAAGAGATTTTGTCAATTGTTCCTGCTTTGGTATCCATTCTTCAATAAGAAAGAGAGATAAAGTTAAGCATACCAGGCTCGAGGAGCTTGAGTAGCCATAGAGAGCTTTTACAACTTTGTAGACTTTACTTAGGATAATTAGGATCTAGAAAACCTGGTGGGTTGAGACATATATACCACTCATCAATTTTGCACATAAAGAAGGGCACTTTACAACATCCATTTGATAGACAAAAAACCCAGGTATGATGCAAATGCCAAAAAGATCCTTATGGCTTTAATCCTAGCCACAGGAGCAGAAAACTTATCATAGACTAGATCCCTTCCTCTTGCCTATGCCCTGAATCAACTAACCTTAGCTTAATTTCTGACAGCAACTCTCTTTCTCCTTCTTATTTCGATAAACCTACTTTAGTGCAATAGCCTACTACCCAAAATGCAGATCTACAAGGTATCCAACCTTCTGTATCTCGAACTGGGAACTGCAAAAAAGCAATTCTTCTTGCATAGACACCAACCAGCTTTTATCTTCAAGACCTTCTAAAATCTTCTTAGGTTTCTGTTGAACAGGAAACACGCAAATAAAACAAAGATGGAAGTATCCTTATGGGTGTAGTTTTCTCTTTTGTCTTTTTAACCTAGCTTAACAAAAGCATGAGCTCACAGAACTTGTATTTACATTGCTTGGTCTAGTATTGAACTCTGAGGTTTGATCTCCTAAATAAGAGCTGAAGGATGAGAGGAGTGAATCCTTATATTGATGTGGAATAGACTAACATTCACAACAGTTTACACAAGTTTGTGAAGTCAGCCACTGCGACCTCATCATCATAAGAATGAAGTAGTAAAGATCCGACAGTAGAATTTTTGATTAAGAATATCCTCAAGTGAGAGGTATTGTTTCTGAATCAACTATCTCATCATGATTTGTGGATCAGAAAAAAGATAGACCCCATTAGGACTGGGCAGTACTAACTGTATCGACTAAACACTATAAACTAGTTAGTACTTGCTTCTTTAGCTGGTGCTAACAGTACTAAAAAAGTTAGTACTGCTAGTCTTAGCAGCTCCTACATGGTTATAAACCAGTTCTCAGTTTCTTGTTCAAGACTTCTTCCTTATAGCTTCAGCTTCCCTCATTAGCTTCCTTTTCTTGCTCTCTTAAGTCATTCAAGTTCATCCATAAAGATAGCTCTTCCTCTCTTGGACCTACTCTCTTATCATCTGTTTGAATACATGAGTGATTGTTAAAGAATACAAAGGCTATATTGGCATAAACCAGCAGTTCTTAGAGCAGATTCATCCTCTTATTTCAGAATTCAGAGCATCAATAGGTCTTCTGTACCTGCATGTTGTGTTTAGCTTCTTGTTTGACACGTGCATTTAGCTTAGCTTATCTCTGATCTAACAGAGTAAAATTCAAAGAATCAGTTAAATAATACAGATCAAAAAGCCAAGAGGTCCTTTCCCTGCAACATTGGTTTAATTTCTCTAAGAAGTGATAGGCAGGTTTTCCTCAACTTTTT
Source organism: Tanacetum coccineum (assembly GCA_026074375.1). Classification (NCBI taxonomy): domain Eukaryota; kingdom Viridiplantae; phylum Streptophyta; class Magnoliopsida; order Asterales; family Asteraceae; genus Tanacetum; species Tanacetum coccineum. The sequence continues at coordinate 9,428 of BQNB010121928.1, forward strand.
TTTTGATTTCTAAATTGTTATACTCTAAAAGCCTTGCTTGTAGAAGAATACCCCAACTAAAAATCCAACATCTGATTTCATTGATACTATGGCCAGTGTGTCAATGGTATCAAATGGTTACATGTGTAACCCCAAAGGTGACTTATAAAACCTATAATTGGTATCTTACCATTTTTTGTGTTAAAAGTTCATAAGGTTTCATAGTTAAATGAAGGCTTGAGTGTCACTAATACCCTATTTAGAACATCACAAGCATACATAACGGCTTCAGCCCAAAAAGTGTTAGGTAAAATGAACTGCAAGCATGGTCCCTAGCAAGCCTCAATAATGGTCCTGTTCTTTCTCTCAGCAACACTATTTTGTTGTGGAGTTTTTCCTGGCAATTACTGTAATACCCTCTTGATTCCCTTTTGACCCACATAATTCAATAACAACCGTGTTCTTTAACTCAAATACCATTATCACATAAAATAGTTTTAAACTTTTTGATTCAATTGTTCTCTATCTGTCTATAAAGTCCTTAAGGATTGCACTAGTTTCACTTAGTCATAAAGAAAAATAACCCAACTAAACCTGCTAAAATCATCAGTTGATAACAAGGCAATAGGTCTTAGTTGGTTTAAGCACCTGATAGAAGAATGGTTCCCAACAAATCCGTTATGAAAGAAGTTTATAAAGAAGGGCCTAATAGAGCTTACTATTTTGGCTTACAGGAGGGCCTTATTTCTTTCCCTTTCTGACAAGCAACACAAGTGTGTCATTTCGACTAAATCTTTGAAGGTAACCTCTTACAAGTGTTTACCTTTACAAGTTTATTTAGAGTTTTTGAAATTACCATGACCAACCACACCTATGCCATTTGTTAATTCATCAAGTTGAAGACCTTTGCAATAAACAAGCCAATCCATCAGCTGTAGTAACAATTTTCTCTAATTGAAACTAGTACATATTATTTTTGTCTGGGGATTTTAAGAGATACTTGTATTTTCATCAGGTAAACATAACTCAAAAGAACAAACCAAGACATTTAGTATCAGTACAGCAGAACCATTGTACTTTTGTCACATATTTGTTACACAGAAAAGAGATGTGAAATGGCTGAAGCTTTACTTTTACAAAGCATACCTCCACAAAATCTAACTTCCAGCCCATTTTAATTTTACCTTTACTAGTGATATAACCTTTACTAACTCCAAAAGCAATAGGGCCACCATACAAAGACTTGAAATTCAGCAAGGTAGGCCATGATTCCAGTCATGTGAGCCTGAACATCCACTATCAACAATTCCTTTATTCCTTTAGAGCCTATGTGATAATCCTGCACAACAAATAGAAGAGATTAGTTTCTCTCTTAGGGACCCAGCCTGATTGGGCTGAGTCTGCCTAGTGATCTTTAAAGTGAAAGAATTTCTAAGATTTGATCCACCATTGTATGTGGATACATTGTGGCCGAGTTTTACTCTTTGTGGTCTCTAATTAAACAACCTGCTGAAGGGCTTAAAACAGCAGTTTTACCCTTTTCCCCTAACAGTACTAACTGCATTTACCTTAGCAGTATTAACTTTTTGTTTTGAAAAATTTGTTCTAATTATTGTTGTCGTTTTTTGAAAGGCCTTGTATATGGTTAAATGAGTTTTGTGAAAAACATTTGCTGGTCTAACTCTATTCACAATGGGCTTAACAGTAAATTAACTTTCTAGCAGTACTAGTTTGTACTATCTGTCCTATTAAACTATGCCTAGCAGTACTAACATTTTTAGTACCGCTAGCTCTAGCAGTACTAACTGGAATTTTACCCTTTCTAGTTAAGTACTAGCTAAGGTAACAATTGGTTTTGTTTATTCACTCTTTGCACATTGTTCCAAGTTTCCCTTAGCTCCTTTTGACTAGTCTTTTTGTTCCACCCACTGTTTAAGTTAGCTTTTCTAGCCATCCTCTTCTCATGGAAATCATAATCTCTTATTAAATGAATAAGACTACCACATCCAAACATGCTCATACAGTAAAACCCACTACCCAAATCTTTCGTTGTCAACTTTAGGTTTTGAGGACTAAAGTGAGACTGACTCTTAAACATTCTCCCTAGGAGTTTTACTTGCTGGTTAGCAAAACTAGTGTTTCTTTTTGTTATGTTTGGTATAGACACATACTCATCTTCACTATCTGATTCATACACCTCAAATGATAGGAGCATCAGACATATAGTAAATCGGACAGACCTAGGTTTATCATTCTACATTAGATTCATTGATAACTAGGTTCAGACACTAATTCAGAGGATACTGTACAAACGTTTAGATTCACAGGTAAATCCAAAATTCACATTGATTGGGATTCAGATCACTAGGTTGAGTCTGATTTGGAACAGTATAAAATTGTGAAGTATTCTACTTCACATTTTCAAGTCCAAGGGCATCTAATACCCTGTCATGGTGGGTGTACAAACATTGCATTCCTTCTGCTGAAACAAACCTAAACATACAAAGTGTTGGTTTTCTATCACACCCTATTTATAACAACAAACTTCTGCAACACTTCATATTTACATACTTTCAAAATACCCTCATATCAGTGAATCCCCCATTACCCAAGCCCAAACTCATCATGAGCACTCATTTGGGTATTAGCAGTTTACAAAGATTCCTTAGAAGAGTTTATGCCAATTGTATTCTACTTAAGCCTTTAAATTTCTTCTTTTTACCTTTTGAGCTTCTGCTAATAAATTTCTTAAGGTATGTGAAAAAAAAAAGCAAAAAAAAAAAAACAAAAAAAACAAAAAAAAAAAATAAAGAAAAAAAAAAAAAAAAAAAGAAAAAAAAGAACGATCTAGTTTACTCATCTAAATCCTATTTTCATAAATTTTTATTTTTTGTTCATACCAAAGTTTTCCTTTGTTGAATGAGCTAACTAGCTGTGCATCAACTTCTTAAACCTTAAGAATATGCTTTTATTTCTATGATTGCATCCTAAGTTTGTTTCACCCATGAGCATCATACAGTTTTTTAAGATTAGCATAAGACTCTTTACACTTAGTTGAACAAGAAATTACCTCTGTGTCTGAGTCTGAGCTGTTGCAAGCCATCAAAGCATAATCTTCATCTTCTGAATGAGTTGTCCAATCCACACCTTCTCCATCAATTGTCACCAATGCTATAAGAATCCTCCTTCTGACCAGTTCTACACCCATCTATGTTTTTCCAGAATTTCCATGCAATCCTTCCTGCCGCCTGTTATCTTAGTTCCCGATTGATTCTGCAGCTCTCATAGCAAATGCCCTGACTATGCAATTGTAGCATTCAACTATGGTTTTATAAAACCATCCTGGTTCATGATTGCATCAATAGTAGCTTTCTACTAGTCTTCATGAAAAACTTTTTCATTATCATTGAGATCATGGCCACTTGCCACTTCAGTTCCATTTTCTTCAAGTCATATTCATCAATCTGTTCTAAAGTCCCTCATGATCCTGATGAGGGCAACTTTATTGAGAATATCAAGTAATGAGTAGAAAAGTTTGTTCATACGGACTTTTGAGTTATTGAACCAAATGATTGGGAAACACAATAAGCGGTACTAACTTCAATGTAATGCAAGTGATCTCAGAGACAAAAGCCTACATTTGCGTGCTAGAGGATATGCAGTAGAGACCTTTAATATCACTCTCAAGACTTCCTAAGATTATTGTAGCAAATCATCAAAACTAAGACTGTCCACACCCTGGTTGGTCCTCATTATCAAGAAACTTGTGACCAGTGCAGAAGGTAAGAGATCTTAGGAATTTTTGATTTCATCCTCAGTGATACACTGACCACTAATGAATTTCTAACTGACATAGAATGCTTTGGAACCTGTCAAGCCTTTGTGAAGCCTTCCTTACTTAGTTGGATACAGAAATCCTCAAACTGTAGCTTCAAGATATACTTTTAGGCATCTACTATGATCGTCTTTCCACCAAATCTAGATTTGATGGCATCCCACATTCTTTTGCATCCAGTCACTCTTATGGAATTTAGCAAGATGAACTTCGCTGTAGGGTCCAAAAGCAAGGTGGTTCTTGCTTTTCTGCTCTCTTCATCCCCCCCACCCTGGCTATAACTCTTCCTGCATATCTGGTAGGCAATACCTTAATTTGTCCTTGTGTATCTGTATGATTGATACAGGACCATTCCCATTCTGGTATAACTCCCAGTATTAGAAAGTCTCTGTATGGTCTAAATAGTGGTTCTATCCTCATAGCCCATATATCATATTCCCCTTTTTTAAAGAATAGGCAAGCTTGATTGTTGATACTGTAAGAGGAGTTTGTTGGGTTGGTGTCTGTGGAGTGATGATGGTGAGTGGTGGTGGAAATTTTCATTTGTGATGCAGACATGTTTAATTTTGGAGGAGCAGTTTTATAAACTGGATTGTGATTGTTCCTTCTTATTAAAGTTTCTTCTCACAAGGCTCTTATACCACTTTGTTATCCCTTAGGAATAGATCTCTGCCCCTATTAAGGATGATAGTCCAAAATTGTAATGAATAACAGTTTGACTATGAGAAACACTGGATTATGAATACAATGTGTTAATGCGGAATCTTAACACCAGTTACAAATAAAAACAATGAAGAACAAAATAATAACTTCTATTAATCTGCCTGAAATGATTACAGAATACTAACTATTGAGATATGAATTTTGCTATTAGAAATCATGAGATCGCTAAAAGAATCTAACTATTCTGAAAGAGGGATCCTTTATAGACCAAGGAATACAACCCTAACAGGCTGTAACAAAACGCGTACATATCTTTTCCTAAAAAATCTCATACCTAATCTCTTAAAACGGTACTAAACTATTTTTCGTACTATCGGGAACTAACTAACTGATCAGATACTAACATATTTGTACTATCAGACTAACTATAACTATCATTACAACTATTATGTACTGTCGTACCAAGTTAGTGAAAACAAATTCGCGAAACAATCCTCCCTTAAACAATGAATTTTTGAAACTCTATTCTAACTCATGTATCTTTAACTTCTTTAAACGGCATAGAGGATGTATCCCAAAACACATTTTATTAAGTTCTTGAATCTTTTAAACTCTATCCATCTTCAGCAGCAAACTTTGTCTTTCAGCAACCCAGCAACATCTTTATTCCAGCACCAATCCAACTAAGTTGGATTTGTAGTTTTTGCAAACTACCAGCCATAAAACGATTTATGTACCTTATCGCATCACCTGCTGTGGATTTGTGAAATAATAAACTTGACAGAAATAATACTTTGAAAATATTATAACGCTTCTTTCTTACTGAAATATTTCTTGAATTATTTCAATACTATTTTTACTTAAATCTATGAATTCACCAACATTATTGTTGATGTTTTTGCATGTATTTTCTCAGGTTATTATATTGCTAGCTAAGCATTGGGGGCATTTGGATGTGCGGATATCAAAACTTAAAGGACTCGGTTTTCTTCACATTCGTTAACCATTTATCTTTAAAATATACATTTGAATCATGTTTGAACTCTTGTAACTTTTATAAAAAGGAAATTATTAGGACCTGTCTAACTTTGATATTTTATTACATCGAATGTGTCATCTTATTAAACGTCTCTCTTAGAGTCGTTTTCTATAACTTGTACTTTATGCTATGAAGTAGTACCCCAAGTGGTACTCCGCTGCGTGTTGATTTGGGGGTGTTACAAATTGGTATTAGAGCACTGGTTATAGAGAACTAGTTCGTTTTCAAACCTAAACTATAACCATTTTTCAAAAAAAATTAAACGTCAGCTCCAAAGCGCGTTCACTTTGTCAATTCGATCGTCATCCTCAGCAAGGACAGTGATACGGAAGAAGACATCTCATCAACCAACGTATGCAAACACGACCTCGATAAAATGACTAGGGAGGAAGATGAAATGGAAATCGACGTGGAAGTAAAAGAGGTGATTGAAGAAGAAGAAACTGCATTTGAAACTGATGAGGAAGTTGAAAAAATACTTGAAGAAGAGGAAGAGGGTGAATATGATGAAAACTTTAACTCATTTCCAACTATGAAGGAATTATCACATCATGAATGGTTATTAAAGAATCCTTGACCCCCATGGGTAAAGGCCAGAATAAGAACCGGAAGCCTGAACAACATCAAAATTTCCTGCATGATCAGTCACTTCTTCAATAAACATGCTTACATAGACCTAGAATCACGAATCAATATCATGTCTATGCGTCAATATAATCAAATCATGACTTATGGGCTTAGATTGAGGCAGAAACTATCAAACCCTGATAAAATTAGCAACTTTGTAGGAAGAGTAAGAAGTCTAAAAATTTTCATAGGAAGCTTCGCCTACGAATGCGAATTTATGATATTAGAGGATACCACTAGCATTATTGATCGCTGCCTTGGAGAGATGGTATTTGGGAGGCCTTTCATTGATGAAACCGGCTTCGTCTACAATAAAGAAGAAGGAACAGTCATGTTTAAACAAGATAATGAGAAAATCAAATTTAAAATGCCTCACACCATGGAAATATTCAAGCAAACAAGACTTATGGGTGCGAGCACCGATTCCATACCCCCCTCGCGTATGAAGAAAACTCTAGCAATGGAAGGACGCACTATTATCAAAGCTTACTCATTGGGGATGAGTACAGGCAAGACGAAGGAGATAGGAGAGGAGTTAGGCATTTAATGAGGTTAGAAAAAGAGATTATGGGCGATGATGTGCTGTCGTTGTATGGTATATTTAAGATGATTGAAGTTTTAAATTTATATTTTTCCGACTAAACCAAAAACAACACTTTAAGAGGCAGTGTACCTGATCGGTAGTAGTTTTATGGTAAGTAGGGTGTCGAACACTTGAAGCGAGGTTAAATCTATCAATTTAATTAATATCTTGGTTATCTAATCTGTAGGTTCCTATAATTTCACACAAATATGAACTAGAAAGAGAAATCTAGAGAGAGTGTGTGGAAAGGAGAACACATATGAAAAACATACTATTTTGTATGTGTAAAATGATTCAACCAACACCCTCTCCATGTGTGGACAGGGCTTGAGCTTGTTTCTTTAAGATTGTCATTGTATGTGATCTTGGCTTGTAGCTGAGCTTTCAATTCGTTTATCTCAAAAAATTTACGAAATTCAAGAGAATATTGATTCTTACATGGTTTGTTACTTTGAAAACTTTCATCTTTTTGTTGTATTTCAAGTTTAAGTGAAATACAATATTTTTCAAGTAGTAAAAACCTGTGTGAAAGTTCATTATACTTTTCTTTTTCAATCATTTCTTTTGATTTGACAAGCTCAGCCTTAAGCAAAGGACTTTTTACTTGATATTGTTCAGCATCCTGGACAATCTCTCCTCCCTTATGACACATATTTATTGAATCAGGAGTAGTATTGCTATCAATATTTTTTAACAGATGTGTGTCATAACTGGGTTCAGATTGCTCAGAATGTTGTTGTTCATTAACAAGTACATTATGTTGAGCAGTCAAGTATACCTCAGCAAATGGCACTTGGTCATTTACTGGTCTGATATCTGCATCCACAGCATGTGTGAGATAATTCCCTAAACTGTTGCTTGTATCATGCTTTCTAGATTCTGTCCCACTGCTTTCATTTACTGATTTGTTAAATCCATGCTCTGAATTATTTTTTTCTAACTCTATCATACGGTATTTTGTAACCACTAAACTAGCATCTAATGCTTTACTCGAATCAACCTTTTCCTCTTTTGACTGCATATGTCTTTCATTCATCTTGCTGTCATACTGTCGTTTATGACGTGTTCTTTCAGCAATAGACTTCTTAACATTACCCATGTGTTGGAGTAGTGTTTCTCTAAACTGTTTAACTTTGATTCTAGTGTATTTAGCAAAATACTTTTCTGTCATTTGACTATCATAATCCCATGTGAATTACGAATCGATGAACATATGAAATTGTTTATTGATCACCCAAAAGGCAGCCATGGATCTATATTCATGAAATTCGTCTTTGTCAAGTTGCTTTTGGAGTTGATCCAAGTTTAGTAAGATTGAGTCTCTGAAAGTCTGAACATTTTGATCAAAGAGTGATGCAAATGCCCGTTCGAATCCTCCCTCGGATCCATGTCTTTTTAAGTCGTTATTTGAAAGAACCTGGAGAAGTGAATGAAGTTGTTGAAAAGATGCCATGCAACTTTCCTTTGCTTTGTCGTGCATTTGTTGCAACTGATGCAACTCTCTCTCTTGTGAATTAAAATTCAACGATTCCATTGAAATTCAATGTGTGAAATGAAATTAAGGATCTTAAGTAGATAAAGTAATTGTTGTTGTGGTTTGAGTATAGAAATCTAGTTCACAGGATTTTACAAGTCTTGATTAAACCGAGAAAACATGTGAGTATTTCGGGAATTTTATTAAATCAAGAAGAAACCGTGAAAATAGAATTGTTGTTGGTGAAATCGTTGTTGTATTTGAAGTATTGGAACTTTTGTTAACGATTTGTTAAGCTAAAAGGACTAACGGTGAAAAAACATAGAACTTTAAGTGGCTAACGGTTGATGGAAACACAAACAAGTACTAACGGTGAAATATTGTTCACAAAAGGACTAATGTTGAAAAGATCTAAAAGAAGGGCTAATGGTGAACTTGGCTTGAATATGGAAGGTTAAACTTGTAAATTCCAAAATAAGATTAACCTTTTGTTTTGAACCCTTCCATAAAACCTCTTGAACCCTTTTGATAAAAAATGAACCTTTGCATTAAAATCTATTTAATTACGTATGCATAGACTTTCACTAGTATGTATGCATGTAAACATTTAAAATTACTTCTTCTTCTTCAATAATGAAACGTGACGTAGGGTTTAGTTGTTTTGTTTCATCATTTTGATCTCGATTAGTAATAATTGAACAAAAGTAAATATGCTACGATGATCTATGAAAGATCGTGATTCTAATGGTGTATGTTTTATGATCCGCGAACGTCGAACCTCAAAACCGAAAAACCAAAAACACGTTGAAACTTAATCGTTTAACTTGAAATCAGTTATACGTGTAGTACTTAAGCTTGCTATTAAACCGATACTGAAACTATACCAAACCGCTACCTAGACAGTTTACTAAACCACCACCTTGAGACGTAACCAAACCGCTACCAAGTTTTAATTTGGGCAGAGTAACGTCTAGGAGAGACCAAGATTTAAACAAACCGCTACAACCTGTTCTACTAAACCGCTACTCGAAGGCAAACCGCTACTAAATGGAAAATAGAAAACCACTACCAAAATGACTTGCCAAACCGCTATGTATCACTTTCAACAAGTCCTTTTTGGTGTCCCTTTCCTCCCTTTTGTTTGCTTGTGATAATGCAGCTACTAGACAAAGAAAAGTACACAACCTATTGTCTATGACAAATTTGGCAAGCAAACAAACCTAAGTCTACAACTTTAACCAAACCTCTATCAAAAAATGTTTGATTATACAAAACCGCCACCAAGAACATTAAACATAAGATAAGCAAGAAAACCTTTGAATAAGCACAAAATAAGCTATAAGTAATATTCAACAAGAAGCTATTTCCCTTAAGCTAAACATGATTTTTGACATGAGAAAGAGCCAAGCTTTTTAAGAGAAAAATAAGCTTAAATGAAAGGAAACGCGGCCCTAAATAAGCTTGAAATAACCTGTTTACATAAGAAAATAAGCTACAAATAACAAAGAACAATAAGCTACTTATGGTTTGAATGAAAACGGTTTATAGCTTTTAGAATAAAACAAGCAAAAACAAAAAGAAACTAGTACATGAAACTGTCACTTTTTAGTTATGAAATAGGCTACGAAAAACTGTTTTGAATGACCTATTAAGATATGTAAACTTATTTCCTAATAAGCTATACTAGAGTTGACAAGAAAAGAACCAAGCTTAATGATGAAATAACCACACAACAAAGCCACGGAAGATAAGCACAAACTATGTAGTATGAAACGTTAAAGGCTTTGTGGAAGATGGTAAGCACAGAACTCAAAAACAATGTTGTGAATCTATAACAATTTGACCACCAAAAATACGCCACGTCCAAGGACTACAAATAAGTTATAAGAGAGAAAAGAAAAAAATATATAAAAGGCTAAAGCTCAAACAAAACCGAAATAAAAAACTATCTAAAACCAAATAAGAATCTTATTTTGAAATAACAGTTTTGATGATGAAAACCAAATTCATGAGCCCACCGAGTTAAAAAACCCAACTATTTAACAAGTTTTGAAAAAAAATGAGATTTGAGAACAGAAAGGCCTTTTTAAAACGTTAAGCAAATAAGCTAGATAATAAGAAAAAAGAAAAGAAAGAAAATAATAATAAACTGAATGAAAATAAGCCCAATAAGCTATATGAAATAAGCTTAAACAACCACAACAATAATCACTAAATCCACCCCCATGGCTCTTGATACCAATTGTAGGTTCTAATAATTTCACACAAATATGAACTAAAGAGAGAAAGATAGAGAGAGAGTGTGGAAGGGAGAACACATATGAAAAACACACAATTTTGTGTGTAAAATGATTTAACCAACACCCTCTCTATGTGTGGAGAGGGATTTTATACAAAGGATAAACCGGGCTTTCCATGGGCTTTCTATGCTTTGGCCCGGTTAGCTTACTAAATAATACATAAAATTGTCTAATTATTACAAAGGCTCGTGAGATCGATAATGATTGTCACTTCACTAAAAACAGAATTCCTAACAAAATCTATGTTAATTCTATTCTATGTTAAACCTATGTCAGTCTAAATCCTAATTCTAAAGGGAAAAGGGGGTTTTCAGCCTGAGAGACTGGCGCGGTTTGGTTGGTGTCTATAATCAATTCAAGGCACTTTAACCCACGCAAGCTAATTAACAAAAGATAAAAGAGCGGCCAAACCTTATATAATAAAACTGTATTAACCATTATTAATC
>BQNB010121929.1:0-20373 GCA_026074375.1 Tanacetum coccineum
TACTGCAAATAAAACATATATATACTCGACATAATAAGATAAACAAACATCCTAAATTTCCAAATTCCAAACCAAAGTATTTAAGAACATAATAATAAACATCCTAAGAATAATGGTAAGAATATCCATCACAATCCAAAGTGAAAATCAAACTTCATCAAAACACTTAATCCTTCATAGCATCATCATCATCATCAAACCCTCTCGAAGATCCTCTAACATCGTAACCTGAATTGGGAACACTAGAGGTTCCATAATGCGCTCCATCATAAGACTAATTACCCATGTTCGGGTAATGTGTATAGGGATGAGGATAAGGCATGTATGCGTAAGGGTATGGTGGAACATTTGGTGGGTCATAAGTGGGATATGTGAAATTTGCTTGATCGGCTAAATGGTGGTGAATAGGCATTGAATGTTCAAGCATATAATTATTTATCATTAACATCGAGTCTCTCCACATATTACCACGCTAAATTTCATCCAAGTTTACATTCCAATCACCCCAACTTGATTTCAACCCATTAGGCTCCCGCCCTTGTTCCCTTACTTCACTAGCTGGCATTGGCAACTCTGTCGATCCCAATAATTTGTATTCATCTAAATCAAGTTCTCCTGCCAACATCTTAGTCGTCCATTTTTGACACTCAAAAGGCTCTGAACACTCTTCAATCTCGTCATCCACAAAATATCCTAAAGATTTAGTAATTTTAATCACATAATGACCTCTACAAATTAGACTACTTTCTTTTAAACCCGGACCATGTTTGCTAAGATGCTCGGCAATCACCCAAGCCAATTTGATACCTCAAAATTCTTCCAATGCATTCATCATCTATAAATCTCTTTTTTGACATCTCTCATTGCTTCCCGTTCTATGAATCAAAGATCCAACAATGAGTTTATGCACAATCCTCATAAGTGGCTCTTGAATGAGCGATTGCCTTGGGTTGGTCTTAGTTGGTCTCCCAATCTTTTTCCAATAGGCATCATAATCAAACTCTCCATCATCAACCTCTAATTTGCTAAAATGTGTAGCAAATAATCGGTGCTCTAAGTCAGTAGGCTCATATAATCCCAAAAGTACCGCAAATTCCGATAAAGTGAGCACATGTTCTCTTCCACACAATCTAAACCAAATGCATTTTCCTTCATTAGGTTACTCCTATCTATGTCTTTCTCAAAATACATTGTAGAAAAGAACTCTGAACACCACTCTGGATAAACAACCCCATCAATTGATAAAGCTCTCTCTCAAGAATAGTCTACAAAAACATCACCATCTTCGTGAATGTATTCCAACTTCATCATTTCTTACAAAGTCTCATCAAAACTATAAACATAGAACATTGTCCAATCGGCTACTCGAGGTGTACCAGTATTCTTTTGTTGCAATTTAGACAATTTCTCATAATAAGTATGTCTTTCCACTGACAGTAAGTCTTTCCGCTTCAAGTTTGCATTTGTAACCGTTTGTAAAGTATACTCAATCACTCCTCCATGATTCCTTTTCTCATATTTTGCAATAAGCGGGTTTGGTTGAGTATTCCTCGTAGCTTTCTACAAAAATATTAATTATAAGCTTAAACTATCACATATAAACGAATGAAAGTGTTCATGGAAGTGTTGGTACAAAATTTTAAAGGTGAAGGGGATCAGAACAAAGAAGCCGCGCGACACGGCCTTCCAGCAGGCCGGCTTCTTTCTCGTCGAACACTCAGCCACACGGCACGGTTCCTCAACCGCGCGGCTGGTTCGTGCTGCCGTGTTGGTTTGTTTTAAACTTTATTTTCGGGCATTTTTCCGCACTTCCTAATCAACTCTAACTTCTCCTAATGCTTAGTAGGCACTCCTAATTGTCTTAAACTAGTTGTTATCACAACTTAACTTTTCCAACTTATTTTGCCAATTTCACGAAAAATTTCATAACTTCTAACTAGTCATAATCAAATGGGTGATTTCTACAATCAATCTAGCATATCCTAGACATTACAAATCAGTCACTTATCCTAGTGGTATCCATAGTTCTTCACAAGAATCATTCAAAATTCGTTGATGTGTCATTGTGTGTAGGTAATTTATGTATCAAGTTTTACTATTTATATTTTGCTGACTTTACCTAAAACAACACCTTAACGGGCAGTGTACCCGATCAGTTGTAGCTTCGTTGGTAAGTAGGGTGTCGAACACTAAGAGCGAGAACATCAATTCCTAGTTCTACCAGTATTTTAGTTATTCTACGTTAGTTCTAATCTAAGTTAATCTTATGTTAAGTTAGATATATTTACTGAATTCTGACGTTTCAAAAGCAATGGAAAACCAACACACTGTTTCGACAATATGTTCAATTAATGTTATTAATATATATCTTCACTTTACTGAGTTATTTTGCATACTAGTTTCTCCCTATATACTAAGGGACAAATCTAGACCATCCATTTCATTAGATTAAAAAGACAAAATTTAAGATTAAAAAAAACATGAAGGGACCAAAAGTGTAACTTTACTAAAACTCACACTAACCACTCCCTCATTATTTGTAAAGTTGGCAAATCTTGCCCAAATTGCAATTAAATGACTTTTTTGGCATTTTATACGTTTTTTACGTGTTTACGGTTTTTTACGTTTTTTACGTATTTTTACGTTTTTTACGCTTTTGTACGTTTTTTTACGCGCGCTTTCGCACGTTTTTCGTCTATTTTCGCAGCGTATATATTTCCGTCCTTTTTAGATTCTCGTGCGGTTTATACATGTTTTCGCAAACTGTTCGTCCGTTAACCCGCATTTTTGTGTCTTCTTCACATTTTTTTCTTTTGTTTCTTCTGCTTTCGCACATTTTCTTAACTTTCTGACGCTGTCGCCAAGCTCCACCAGACGAAAATTTTCGTTGGGTTTCGCTCGTTTACGTCTGCTTTCACGTGTTTACGCCGGCTTTCGCGCGTTCCGCTGGCTTTCGCGCATTCCGTCAACTTTCGCGCGCTTTCCCGTTTTCGCGCAGCGCGTTTCCTCGTGTTTCTCTTGTGCTTTCATACCGTTTATCGGACGTTTCACAAGTAGTACTATTAACATAGAATCCGAAAACGCAAGGAGGATTGTATTTTACTGATAGACTATTATTATACTTTATAGATACTGTGAAATTGTTTCTGATAATAGTAAGAAAATTAAGTTAGTTCGACCGAACACAAAGAGATTCTACTTATAGTAATATCACAAGTATCTGCATTATAATGTAACATCTAATTACGTATTCACGTAAAAATAATATCAACAAGTAATAAAGTAACAAAAGGACCAAAATTATACATAAGTCATGTCCCTTAACCTTTTAAACCTATACCAAATGAACCCTAAACCCTAACCAACTAGGTTTAATATCACAAGTGATATATACATAAACTTTAAAATATATACCAAAAACATTAAACCCTAACCATTAAACCCTATACCCAAAACCCTAATCCCTAACCCACTAGGTATAATATCATAAATAATATTTACATAAACTTTAAAATCTACACCAAAAACTTTAAACCTCTAACCAATAAACCCTATACCAAAAACCCTAAACCCATAAAACCCCATACCCCCAACCACGAAGTATATATATCTATAAGTATGTATACTAACTTTACAAACGCTATACCAAAAACCCAAAACCCCTAACCCCTAAACCATATACCAAAAACCCAAACCCATAACCACTATTGACCTATAACCAAAAATCCCCAAAACCCTAACCAATATGTATAAGTAACTACAGGTGTCATTTTATATAAACACTGTTTTAGTTTTTTGGTGTCCCCCCCCCCCCCCCCGATTTTTTTTTTTAACCCCTAAATCAAGCATTATCCCTAAATGTACTTAATCGGTACCTTGTTTTAGGGATTAACAGCATTTAAAAGTTGCTTAAATGAAAAAAATCCCTTGAATCGTTAGATTACATTTTCAAAACTATTTCTAAATGCTATTTAAGACAAATGATTCAGTGGGGGATATTTGATACATCAAATACATCACATTTTAATATAATTATCCCATCTGTTTTGCCCACTTTGTATAATTATTGCATAATGCTACTTTATTGGGCTTTAAAGTTTTATAAATGCAGTCATTCAAGAGTTTTTGAACTCAACTAAAAGGCGCACAAATATTGAGCTAAAACAAAGATATTTGAAGATTGTGATTTCTGACCATACGCGTATCCAACAAGAAAAAATACTCGTATCAAGCCCTGGACTTCACAACAACACCGTTTTACCATTCCTATTACGCTATCTCTTTGGCTACCATACGTCGTAACCATCAAGAGAACATTCGAAGAAGACATAAATAAAGTAAATTAGAATATATCACTATTGATTGAGAACGTCGCCGCACATCTAAGAATCTACCCTAGAACGTCCGTATTTCTACCCGAAATGCGTATCGATCTTTCAAAAACTAAAATAGAAAACTCAAAATTGAGAGTTTTCACATGTCAATATCATATTCTTTTTACCATACTTTTAAGAAGAATTTTTAAAGAGAAGAACAGCCTTCAAGTCAAGCATTGATCCACAGAATCCATAAAGACATCAATGTAATTTTTACCTCTTAATCGTTTGAATTCAAATTGTTTGATTACCTTATAATACAAAGTGTGGGCTATACCCTAGTATACCTCGTAATAAAGTCTTCAATTTTGGTTTGTTTAAAAATCAATTTCTTAATTAACCGTTGATTGTTTAATTAATGTTTATCACCTCAGCTTGTTTGATGTTTGAATATGCGCACCATCATTCAACTGGTCTATATCACCTAAAAATAATCTAATACTAACTGGGATACTCTCCTTATGGTGTTTAAATTACCAGACTAAAGAGATCACAAATAACGTTCTGGCTTGTCTTTAAATTATGGACTTAGTTGGACCATAGGTACCCATTTTATGTTTCAGCAATCATGCCTTAATTAACTGATAATGAGTTGAACATGACCACCATATATAAAACACCGTCAACAATAAGTAGTAAAGTCACATAGGCTAGGATATTATAGGATCACCACTGCGTTGATCCCTAATATAGTTAAATTAAATTAAAGACCTAAATGCGGATGCGTTAAATGTGACAGATAATCGTGGTTAGGTCTTAGGATGATTCCCGCCTAATCTTAAAGAATGATATACCGCTCGAGATAATAAATCTTGCACTAAAACAAACAAACCAACGATTGAACTGATTTAAATATGGCTAAAACATTTTCTATCATTTGGCTTTGTACAGGCTTTTCCTATCTTTAGATTTTCTTCTTCTTTCGTGTTATTGTTATTGAATGATATTTGTACCAACCACCAAACCGTCCATCCTCTTATTAAAAACCCCCATATCATTAGCAACGTACATAGCATAGGTTTAACCTATAATTAGAATTAACATAGACCAATTAGAACTAATTAAAATACTGATAAAATATAGGATTAGTGTTTTACTCTTAGTGATCACACCTTATCTTACCAACGAAGCTACATCTCTACCGGTACACAGCCGTTAAATGTTTTTTTAGCTATAGTTGGCATAGAAATATATGTGTAAAGATAAACTTTATACATAAAATATAATAGTAAAACTAATACATAACATACCTACGCACAGGCGACACATTCAGGTTTAGCGCCGCTGCCGGAGAGTGAAGTGTCTTTAGTTCTTATTGTTAGTATGTTAAATGTAGCTAGATTAATTTGCATATTTTATAGATTGTTTTGTTGTTTGATTTTCATTGTATATATTTACATATTGTTGCATTGTGTTCTTGCATATTAACAGTTCCTAACTTTAACTTTATTTGCTCGAATACTCAAATACGACTATTCAATTGATTGATACCGCGTGAAATTTTTTTCCAAAACCAATACAGCGATCGACCTCTATCAGAAATACGGCGTAGCATTTTACTGAATAACGGCTATTCGCTTATTGAAACCCATTTTCCTTCGCTACAAAGTTATTACAATGGTTAAAAATGACACGCTCAACATTACTATGGAAAATATATCATAGCTGAGGAAAAAAAGCCTCGTAAGCGAGGTAAAGTGTAAACGGTGAGATCTCTAAGTATGGTAATATCGGTATGATGAAACGTTCACGACCTCAGAAGCCATGAAACTAATGTCCACTATTATGTTTAATTGACCCGTTAATCCGAACCCATTAAGTTCTCTTAACGATGATAGAAATAGAACTTAAATTTCATTTGACGAATCTTCTGACATGAAATTACATGGTAATTTTTTGACAAAAAAATTTTTTCTTATAAAATATTTTCTACCAATGATATATTGAAAACGTATATCGAAAAACCGATAATGAAAAAGTCAATATCCTTCATCACCCAAGCCGACGTCCAGTTGCTTAAAATATTTAGATTGCTAAAAGATTTTTGAGAATGAATTTCAGTTCATTGTTTTATAATGAGGTCCTAACAGCTAAATCATATTTCCTAACTGAACCTACTTTAAATCCTCAAGATATCGATGAATTAAATTTAAAAGATGAAACATCATTGTCTGAATGTGCTGAAGAGGAACAAAAACGGTTAACTTTAATGATCTATTGCCTGTTTACGTATGTATCCGATATTTAGCGGATTCAAGACACGATAGATGATAAAATTGATATTAAAAACACTTCTATCGGAGTAATGTATAACAAATAAATATCGATTTGTGCCAATGCCACATCAGACAAATAAGCTTTTGTAATAATCGTGATATATCAATAAACTTTTTAAAGCTAAAACTTTTTCACGGAATTAAGATGTTAATATCGTTGCTTAAAAAATGTAATTATCTAACAAAGGATGTCATTTCATTTTCCTAATCACGAATTTGTATTCCATTAGCATACCTGTTCGACCTCCAAATTGTTTTATAAGATGAATTAAATGGGTGCAAATCTACTTAAAGACTTTCTATAAACAAAGGAGTGCTTGCCGAGACAACCCGGAATTATTTATTTTCGGATCGATACTTCTGTCCAGACGTAACTATACGCTACCTAACCCCATGGATACGCTTATTACCTTCTTGGAACATTATGCCCGTCTTATTTTCACCACATTAACGGCATTCTTAAACAAGACACGTAATCGACACTTTCAATACGCGTATCCTGGGTATAGGATATTGCGTATCGACTTCCTAAACAGTTTTAGTTATATTTCAGTCCTAACCAAATGATACACAGAGATAAGTAACACCTTTCTTGTTATTGATATAGGAACCTTCTAAACGAAAACGACAACGTTGGTGGAGTATTTATAAAACTGGAAATCTCGAAGTGTTGGGGTCTTGAAATCTCAAGACGGCTGTTCAACACACTTTTTGCTCAACAACTTAACTTGGAGAATCATCTCGAGACAACATATCAGGAGGTTCCTCGTTTTCAATTCTATTCCTATTTTCTTTAGTTGTTTTATTTATACAACAGACGTTGGTATAATTTAAGTGGAAAGATGAGAATTAAACGCCTATTGTCCTTACTCTTTACAAATCACCAGCGAATATGCTAAATTATGCTAAATTTAAAAAAATTTCTAGCATAAATTTTGTAAAAATAACTAGTTACATTACCTAACGCACTGTAACCCTTAATGCCATTTTTGGTAGAACTAGAAGCCAGATTTCGAATTCCAAATGTTAACTCCAAATCCACCAAAAATAAGAGTGTGCCATAGATTTGTGGAGGATCTTTTAGAACTTGGCTTTAATCCACTCAGACCAACAATAATGAGTAATATGATTTAGATGTGAGAACATTTTTGACTGTAAATTACAGGATTTTAAACCGAATACCTACATGTCGGCGTAAAATACCCTAACTACACTGGTTAGTTAAAATCCGTGTAACCCTTTGTTTAACTCTTAATTTTTGAGTAAGATCCCCTTAAAACAACACTGTTGAGCCATTCTCTGTCTTTTACACACAGATATATTGTTTTCGATACAACCTTTACACCTTAGCCGAACCGTTAGAATTAAGCCTACTACTTAATCAAGTTTGCTATTCTTTTGTAAAGTTTTTATTTCCTGCTCAAAGTAAATATTTTCTATCTCTGTTAAGTCGAAATTGCACAATGCCATGGAAAAAGAATAATGGTGTTATGTCCGAAGAAAGAAGTGTTAAGAAAAATTATCCGGAAAATTATATTGTGAAACGTGAAATTACACTGAATTTATATGGTTATTATTAAAAAAATAAAAATAGAAAGATATCAAAAAAAAAAGGAATTTTATAGTCGGATTCGTATAACTCTAAACCGATAAATTATATTTAACCGTCGATATATTCGTATATCTACTAAAATCAAGTGATATATGTTTTTGTTTAAAATGGCCGAATCACCACTTATGCTTTAAATTATAGTAAAGAGTTTAGGATGTAAGGGAATTACCGTATGGGAACGCCAACGTTTGTTCTTTTTGTTGCATCTCTATGATCGAGACATTTGTCTATATGTTCAAGTCTTTATCATGGAACGGTCGGGGAAAGTTACCCGCAACTACCTTATTTGTTCAAGGCTTAATCTATTTGTTTTGTGAATTTAATTTAACACCAATTTACTTCCCATTCCTAGCAATTAACCTTGGGTTTTACGCGAACGAGTTGGATGAGTCGTGCTTATCTATTCCACGTTAACCCATGATGCATGATTTAGCCTCCTTTGTTTTTTTACACTTTTGTGAAAATTAGAAGGTCCCTACCCTATAATCATCTCAACCTAACCTTTTTAAGCTCGAAATGAAATGTTTTCAACAAACTTGTAAATTCTAACATTACCCGTGTATGTGTGCTTTAGCTGCCTTGTTGGGTGGTACTATCGGTGAAAGACTGTTAGAATGAGATTAACCCTTAGCCTTTAATAAAACCCAATATACTTGACTTGTTGCTCCTTAGCTGCTAGTGGTGGAGCATAGTGTATCCTTGCCAAACTTATGTATACAACTAAATCACGACGAGCAATTAAGGTGTACTACTTAAGTTTGTTACACCCTAGAATTAGTTTATGGATCTGATGATTTCATTTCCAATTTCATGAGGAGCTTAGTTATTATATGATTAGAACTATAAAGTCTTAAATGGAAAATCCTTACTTCGATTAGGATACAATTTTCCAAAACTTTCTAAAGGCTACTTAAACAATAAGAATTCAATGGGAGATATTATGATAACATCTAATACATCCTTTTTAATATCATTTATACTATTTTTTTGCCGCACTTTGTATAACTATTTGCATAAATGTGTACTTAATTGCTTAAAGTTTATAAATGCAGTAATTCAGAGTGTTTTGTGAATTAATGCAAAAGGCCACAATTGGAGCTAAACTAACGCCCCCGGTATTAAAAAAAAAAAATCCTAACTAAAGAAGATATGGTCATATCGAGCGCCTACTTCACAAGAAAAACGCCGTTTGACCAATTTCCCAATACGTACGGCGTAGTCTCCTTTTCTACCATAAACACCGTATCCATCAAATAACATTGAAGCATACAGTAAATAAATAAATTTGGTATATATCAAGAATGATTTAAGAACTACGCGCACTCCAAGTAATCAGCCCTAATCCTATTATCCTAATCATACTCGATACGCATATCAAGTTTTTAGTTTTAAGAAACTATAAATACTAATATTCAAACGAGTTTCAGTGTGCAATATCAGATTCTTTATAGCCCATACTCTTTAAGACGAATTTTAGAAGAGAAGAACAGCCAATCAAGTCAAACATTGATCACAAACCATAGAAGACATCGTGTAATTTTTACCGCTCCTATATCATTCGTCTAATTGTTTGATTACGCTTGTATAATTACAATGTTAGCTAATAACCCTCCGTATTAGCCATTCTCAATGAAAGTTTTAATGTTGTTTTTATTTAAAATCAATTTCTTAATTAATAGTTTGATTGTTAATAATACTTATATCACTATACTGTTTAATGTGTTTGAATAAGCAACCTATCTTCAACTGGGTCTATTAGATACCTAAAAATAATCTAGATACTGATATGCTCTCCATATCGTGTTTTTAAATTACTACTCAATAGGATCACAAATACGATTTGTCTTTGTTTTTAAATTATACTTAGTTGGACATAGTAAGTGACCCCTTAAGGTTTCACAGCAATCATGCCTTATTTCACTCATAAGGATTATTTAATAGTGGACCACCATATATAAAACAAGTCAAGCAATATTGGGTAAATCCGATGGGCTCGGTTTTAACAGATCCACCACTAGCTTTGATTCCCTAAGACAGATTAAACCTAAACTCAAGATGCTTATGCAGATAGCGTTAAATTGTGACAGATTAAATCGGTCTAGGTCTAGGATGATGTCTCCTAAGTCTTAGAATATATGCCTCTTCGAGATAAGTAAAATCAATGCACTAGAAACAAACAAACCAACATTGAACTGTATTAATATTACAAAACAGTTTTCTATCATTTGGCTTGTACCGCTTCCTACTTCTGATTTTCTTCTTTTTGTTTATTGTATGAATTGACCCCATTTGTTACCACCAAACGTGTGTCATCTCTCAGGCTGCATAACCCTCCTATCAGTAACCAACAGTAATAGCAATAGGTTTAACCTGTAAGAAGAATCAACATAGACCAATTAGGACTAATTAAAACACTGATAGAATATAGGATTAGTGTTTCACTCTTAGTGATCAACACCCTACTTACCAACCGTTAAAGTGTTGTTTTTAGGTATAGTCTGCATAAAATAAATAGTAAAACTTGATACATAAAATACCTACGCACAACGACACATCAATCTTTCATAGTTGCAATTTCCTAAATTGGACAGTTCAAATACTCCAACATCATCGATTCATATAACAATGGATTGTTAGACAAAGTGCCCTTCGTGATGAACGGTTTATGCATATATTCTTCATATTAGAGGTGTAAATTATTTACTTTGGATGTTTCATCAATTAGGGTTTAGGATTAATTTAATTAGGTTTAATTTGGATGTTTTATCAATTAGGGTTTAGGATTGATTTGGGGATATAAAATCTTTATACTTTTAAAAATGAAATGCTAACAATAGAAATACACTCTTTTAAATTCACTTAATTAAAAAAAAATTACACGTCAGATTTTACCAAAATCGTAGCCAGTAATAATGCGACCATATTGACACGAAATGTAAAGTTTAGGTACCATATATATGAGGTGAGTTATTTTGAATACTAGTTTCTCCCTACATACTAAGGGACTAATCTAAACCATTCATTTCATTAGATTAAAAAGACAAGAATTAAGATTAAAAAAACATGGAGGGACCAAAAGTGTAAATTTACTAAAACTCACACTAACCACTCCCTCATTATTTGTAAAGTTGGCAAATCTTGCCCAAATTACAATTAAATGACTTTTTTGACTTTTTGTATGTTTTTTACGTGTTTACGTTTTTTTGATAAAGGGTGTTACCCCGGTAAACGTTTTTTTACGTTTTAATACGGTTTTGTACGTTTTCGTTCGCTTTCGCACGTTTTCGCGCGCTCTCGAGCGTTTTCGCATGTTTTCGTTTGTTTTCGCGCGTTTTCGTCCGTTTTTAGATGTTCTCGCACGGTTTATTACGTTTTCGTCTGTCTTTACATTTTTTCTTCTGTGTTCGTCCGCTTTCACACATTTTCTTACGTTTTCATATGTTTCCGCACGCTTTCGCCCGCATTCGTGCGTTTTTATCGGCTTTCGCGCGTTTATGCTGGCTTTCGCGGGTTTCGCCGGCTTTCGCGCATTCTGCTAACTTTCGCGCCTTTTCCCGCTTTCGCGCGCTTTCTCGTTTTCTTGCGCTTTCATACATTTTCGTGCGTTTTCACAAGTATTACTAGTAGAAATCATAGTTATTGTTTTACTGAATTGGATTTTTATACAATTTGACAACTGAGATATGTAGTAATAAATATAGAATTAGAGTTAGTGTTCAACCGAACACAAGAATATCTTACTTATGAGTAATATCACGTATAAAGCAATAAAATATACACAATTACGGTATACAACTATAATGTAATTCACAGTATAAATAATAAAGAGGCCAAAAGTTATAATAAAATTCATGTCCCTTAACCATTAAACCCTATACAAAACCCTAACCCTAACACAATATTTTAATAGACCCAAGCGATATAAGAACAGAAAACTTTAAAGTATTTACCAACAACCATTAAACCCTATAACCAAAACCCTAATCCCAAACCACTAGTAAAATATCACAAGTAATATATCCATATTAAACTTTAAAATCGACACCAAAAACTCCTAACCTCTAACACTAAACCCCATACCAAAAACGCCTAATACCCCTAAACCACTATACCCTAAACACTAAGAAGAACTAAAATAATATATAACTAAAACTTTAAAACCTATACCAAAACCCTAAACCCCTAACCACTAAATCCAATACCAAAAACCCTAAACTTATAACCACTAAACCTGATACTAAGAAATCTTAAACTCAAACACATATTATAATATCACAAGTGATATGAATATATATAAATATATAAAAATTATATAATAAATATATATAAAAATATAATATATAAAACCTATAACCAAAAACCCCAACTCCTAACCACAAACCTTATACCAAAAACCCTAAACCCTATACCAAAAACCCGAAACACCTAACCACTAAACCTATACAAAAACGTAAACCCCTAACGCAGTTTTTTGAAAAGGCACAAGGCGCCACAAGGCCAAAGGCGTTATTGGGACCTTGAAGGCAGGCGCAGATCAAAGCGCGCTCAGAAATAGACGCATTAAATTTAAGTAAAATATAAGAATATTGGGGGGAAAAATTATGAGAATAATGATGACATTAAAGAACATTAAAATAACTAATGTATCTAAAAGAGGTTGATATAGAAAAACAAAAATATCAAGCAATCTTCTGATTAATGCACGACATAGTTACGTTATCTCCTTCGTAAAATAGAGGGAGGATCTGTATGTTGCAGACACTTGAATTGAACACCAAACACTCAAAATTAATTGATTTACTAGGTTCTATAATCTATTACAAAGCATACGAGGCGATAATGTAAATTCGAAAAGAAAGTTTCAAAATCGTCACCTTACCTACGTACCTAGCCCAAGCGCTATATCCAAGGCACTGCCCTTTTTGGACCTTGTGCATGTGGCGAGGCTACGATCATAAAAAACCTTTAACGTAGCCTTTAAGCCTTACACCTAGGCGCCCTTAAATGCGTGCTTTTTAAAAACTATCCCCAACCACTAAAAAACCCTATGCTAATAACCCCCTATACCAAAAACCCTAAACCTCTAACCACTAAACACTATACCAACAACCCTAAACCCCTAACCACTAGATATAATATCACAAGTGATATATACATAAACTTTAAAATCTATACCAAAAACCCTAAACCCTATACCGAAAATCCTAAACCCTATAACAAAAATCTTAAACCCCTAACCACTAGGTATAATATCACAAGTGATATATACTAAACCTTATACCAAAAAACTAAACCCTTAACCACTAAACCTTATACCAAAAAACCTAAACACCTAACCACTAAACCCTATACAAAAACCCTAACCCCCTAACCACTAAACCCTATGCCAATAACCCTAAACCCATTCCCTAACCACTAATCCCTATACCAAAAACTCTAAACTCCTAACCACTAAACCCTATACCAAAAACCCTAAACCCATGTATAATATTACAAGTGATATATACATAAACTTTAAAATATATACCAAAACCCTAAACCCTTGACCACTACCCTATACCAAAAACCTAAACCTCAAACCACTATGTGTAATATCACAAGTGATATATATACATAAACTTTAAAATCTATACCCTAAACTCTAAACCTCTAACCATTAAACCCTATACCAAAACCCGTAAACTCTCGACCACTAAACCCAATACCAATACCTTTATAAAGTAAGATTCACCCGTGGCTTAACATTTATTACCCCTGACATTGTAGTATCACCAGTGATAAATAAATAATAATAATATCTTATGTGATAAAGTAATATAATGTGACATTAGTCATGGTATTCCACCAAAAAACCCTAAACCCCTGACCACTACCCTATACAAAAAACTTAAACCTCATACCACTATGTGTAATATCACAAGTGATATATACATAAACTTTAAAATCTATACCCTAAACTCTAAAACCCCTAACCACTAAACCCTATACCAAAACCCCTAAACCCCTAACCACTAAACCGTATACCAATACCTTTATAAACTAAGATTCACCCGTAGCTTAACAGTTATTACCCCTGACATTGTAGTACACACCAGTCTGAATTAAAAACTAAAACAAGAATAATAAAACGAATGTGATAAAGTAATATAAATGTGACATATTAAGTATTCCCAATAATTAATATCACATGTGACAAAGTAATATAATGTGACATTAACTGTAGTTATTTTTGAAATTTTTAACATGTAATTAATGTTATCTATCACTTGTGATATTATAATGTTAGTAGAATTACAAGGGTTAAAACATAGTTTTGTGAGAAAATAGTGTTTTAGTTTAATTTTCATAAATTATGTTTGATATATGGTTAGAATGGTAAATATATTTATTTTTTAATGTCAAACATGATAAATCATTTAATGTTTTAGACAAATATTTATGCTCATTTCATGACATCATGTTGAGTGTTCAGACTTACGGATATGTTATATCACATGTGATACTTCAAGCGGGTTTGATTATAAAAAATAAAATTATTCGTTATTCACCAACTTCTATAAATAAAGTGTTTTGATTTGAAGGTCCAAAAATTATGTGTGATAAATGGTTAGAAAGCTAAGAATGTGTACTTTTCAATGCCAATAATGATGAATCAGTTGGAGTTTTACACAAATATTTATACCTATTTTAAGAAAGCATGGGAAGTGTTCTAACTTACAGATTAGTGTAATATCACAAGTGATATATAAAACAAAATAATGCATCGAGAAAAAACAAAAAATACCAAAAAAAACAAAAAAAAAGTTTGTCAAAAGTATATAAAAGTGACCCTCTATTGAAAGATAATTAAATGCTCCTCACGATGATGTAATTTATGTATCTTAACGTTTTACGGTTTTTGCGATATGCAATTTTTTTAAAATAGAGGTGAAAATGTGTTTTAATTAAAAAACACAAAGGTAAGAAGGGGGTGGTGGATGTTTTTAAAGGTTTAATGTTGTTCATTAGATAAAATTAAATCTTAGATTAATCCCCACCATTAGATCAAACCCAAATAAATGATGGAGATATGTCCCTTGGTATGTGAGGAGAAACTAGTATGCAAATGAACTTTTCTTATTTGTTTAAGGGATATGTTTCAAAAGTAACCATTGTAACTATTAATTGTGTCGTTGACTTAAAAGTAAATGACACAAAAGATGTCTTTTTAATTCATTAAAGAGTCACAAGTATCATATAAATGGAAGCCCCTATTTCAATGTTTCATTCAATACAATTCAATACACACAAAATACATACATTTTGATGTTCATGTAAACTTTGTGTACGCTGCATAAAGTTTTATTTTTGAGGTCGAATCCTGTGAAGAAATTAGTCACGAATCCCACCAGCATAAATAGTGGGGGCTAATATTCTTTAAGGACAGTGATTATCACGTCCTCAATTTGGTTCATATTTTAGAAGAAATTCTGCCATTTTCTAACAATCTTAAAGAATATTATCATGGATCAAAGTGCTGGTTTAAGGATGTTTGGAAGCGACACAATCAAACTAGACAGAATGGATGGGATGAACTTTACTCGTTGGAAGGAAAAGATGAAATTTTTGTTAACTGCGTTCAAGGTTTATTATGTTCTAGAAGGGCCACCAATTGGCGTGATGACTGAAGAGGAA
The DNA here is from genome assembly GCA_026074375.1 of Tanacetum coccineum. Classification (NCBI taxonomy): domain Eukaryota; kingdom Viridiplantae; phylum Streptophyta; class Magnoliopsida; order Asterales; family Asteraceae; genus Tanacetum; species Tanacetum coccineum. The sequence continues at coordinate 15,939 of BQNB010121929.1, forward strand.
GAAAGGAAGCGTGAACAAGATGAAACACTATGCAGAGGATACATTCTGAGTACCCTCACTGATAGTCTGTATGATCTGTACATACCAATGACTTCTGCAAGGGAAATATGGAATTCTCTTGAAGAAAAATACACTGCTGAAAAGGAAGGGGCAGATAAGTTTATCACTTTTAAATTCTTTGAATTTGCCATGGAAGATAACGTGTCTATTTTAGATCAAGTTCATGAATTTCCTATTCTCGTTTCTAAATTCAAAAATCTTAACATTGAAATCCCTGAAAAGTTATTGGTTGGGGCCATCATTACCAAGTTACCATCTTCTTGGCACAATTACAGAAAGAAATTGATGCACACTTCAGAGGATTTTACAATGGATCAAATTCAGAAACATTTACGAATTGAAGAGGAAACTCGTATTCGTGAAAAGAATCTGAATGGTGCATCAACTTTTAAGGTTAATTATGTTGATTCAGGAAAGAACAACAAAGGAAATGACAAGAAGAGGAAGGGTACATGGAATTCATCCAAGAACAACAAGAAAGACAAGAAACCATTGTCTGAGGTTGTGTGTTACAAATGCGGTGAAAAGGGGCATATCAAACGCTACTGCAAGAATCCCAAGAAGAAAAATCAGAATTCAAACAAGAAGGATGAATCTGCTAATGCAGTGGAACAAGTTGATACCACAGAAATCACTGCTATGGTTTCTGAAATGAACATTGGAATGATTCAGGAACTGCATATGGCTAGTGTGACAACAACGGATGATTGGTGGTATGATTCTGGTGCAACTACACATGTTTGCAACAACAGAGACTTGTTCAAAACTTATAAGGAAACTGAAGATGGACATGAAGTTATGATGGGTGACAATCATACTTCAAAGGTTATTGGCTCAGGAAACGTGGAGATCCAATTCACATCTGGAAAGAAGTTAACCCTTATGAATGTTCTTCATGTTCCTAACATTAGGAAGAATCTTGTTTCTGGTTTTAAACTTTGTAAAAGTGGGGTTAAGGCTGTGATAGAATCGGACAAAGTGATTATGTCCAAAGCCAATGTATTTTAGGAAAAGAATATGCTTGTGATGGCATGTTCAAACTCAATATCAATAAAATTACTAGTTTTTCTTACTTGGTTGATTGTAATTTTATTTCCAGTCTTAATATTGAATGTTCTACTTTTAATTTATGGAATAATCATTTAGGACACATAAACTATAGGACTCTGAAAGATATGTTAAAACAAGGCATTATATCCTATAATAGTAAACATAAAGATAAATGTGAAATAAGTGTTCAAGTAAAAATGAAAAGAAAACCTTTTCCTAAAGTGGATAGACAATTTGAAATTTTAGAGTTAGTGCATTCTGATATATGTGAATTGAATGGACAACTAACAAGAGGTAGAAATAGGTATTTCATAACTTTCATTGATGATTGCTCTAAGTATACCTATGTTTATTTGTTAAATCAAAAGATCAGGCCTTTGAAACATTCAAAATATATAAGGCTAAAGTAGAAAATCAAAGAGGCAAAAAGATACAAATTCTAAGAAGTGATAGAGGCGGTGAATACTTTTCTACCAAATTCTCTTCCTATTGTGAATCACAAGGTTTGATTCATCAAAGGACAATACCATATACACCTCAACAGAGTGGTGTTGCTGAGAAGTAATAAAGTTTTGCAAAATATGATTAATACTATGTTAGTTAGTGCAAACCTGCCAAAGAATTTGTGAGGTGAAGCCTTGCTTACAACATGTAATTTAAGTAATAGAATAATTGCAAAATAAACTAAAAGTATCTCCTTATGAAATATGGAAAGCTAGAAAGCCTTACATTAACTATTTTAGAGTTTGGGGTTGTTTAGCCTATTATAAGGTCCCTTTACTTCAAAATTCTAAGTTAGGACCTAGAGGTTTAAAAAGTGTATTTGTGGGATATGAAAAAGATTCTAAATCTTCTAGTTGTTTAGATTCAGATTCGAATGTTATTGTTGAATCAAGATTAGATTTTTTTGATAATAAATTTTGTCATGATTCAACAAGAACAAATGAAATTGTGACGCAAATTCCACAAGATATTTCTAGCTCAGATTTCAACTATAACAATAAGAGGAACATGGAAGAATCTTCTAGTGCACCTAGAGAAAAGAAAGAAACATAGATCCTGATTTTATTGATTCTCAAGCTATAATCTTCCTTGTTGAAGGTGATAATGAGAATAATATTAATAAAATACCAGTTCTACTTCATGTAAAGGACGCACCTAAAACATATAAATAGGCTATAACCTCTAGGAATTCTATATTTTGGAAGGAGGCAATTGATGATGAAATAGATTCCTTAATATCTAACAATACTTAGGGACTTTTAGATTTACCTCCAGGTTCCAAAGCAATTGGGTGTAGATGGGTATTTAGAATAAAATATCATACAAATGGGTCCATTCGGACTTTTAAGGCTAGGTTGGTAATTCAAAGCTTTAGTCAAAGACAAGGAGTTGATTACTTTGATACATATGCACCAGTAGCTAGAATCACTTCGATTAGGGTGCTCTTTGCATTAGCTTCAATTTATAATTTGCATATACATCAAATGGATGTTAAAACAACTTTTTTGAATGGCAACTTAGGTGAAGAAGTCTATATGAAACAACCTTAAGGGTTTGTGTTGCCCGGTCATAAGAATAAAGTTTGCAAATTAAAAAAATCTTTATATGGAACAAGCACCAAACAGTGGCATGATAAATTTGATAAGTCTATACTTTTAAACAGTTTTGCCCATAATTCATCTAATAGATGTTTTTATTCTAAGTTTACAAAAGATTATGGTGTCATCCTATAATGTGATACTTATTAAAAGATGTTTTTATTCTAACTTCACAAATTACCCAACACTTCACCACCTTTTATATACTTACATATCACTTATACATCATTGTAAGTGATATAAATCATATATGAGATGTTTAAAATGTATGAAAACATGAAAATGTGATACTTACAATGATGTGGATGATGTGTATGAATAAGTGACCAAATGAACCCAAGAACTAATGAAAACCCTAGTTTTTATGCTTCTAAAACCCTTGTTCTTGTACCCTTAACCAAATAAATCTTGCATACACTTATGGTGAAATAAAAGAGTTAGGTGACTAGTTTATACACAAACCATAGAAGAAGGTTGAATGGTATTAGTGTGTATCACAAGCTTGTGTAACAACATTTTCAGAAAGACTTGTTTTCCTAGTTGGGTGGCTTATTTGGGATGGCATAAGGAGGGAATAAGGGGGGGGGGGGGTTATAGATAAATAGTGTTGTGTACTATGCACATGTGATACTTGATTAAAAAGGGCAGTGTAGTGTTTGTAAATGGTAAAACACATTTGTTTTATACCTCCTTATATGAATCAAATTCTAGAAGGTCTAGGGGGTTTTGTAGTTTTTGAAAGCATAAGGTGTAGTTATGTAAGTATAAATTATGGTGAAGTGTAGGGTAATTTGTGTATGCATGTATGCAAAACCATGCAAGTTTATATGATTTACGTAAAAGTTTTAAGACCGTATGCATATAAATTGTAAATCATGCTATTATGACAATAACAATCTTGAAGTAATAAGTTAATGTGTCATTAATTATTAACCTCACACTCACGACTAGTCTTAGGTTTCATAGAACACACTATTAAATCTTTATGTGTTTTCTTTTAAATGAATGTTCGTGAGGGTCAAGAAAGATTTCGAACGATTCATTATTCAAATTATGATTGATATCATTATCAAATCCAATTGACAAGTTTTCAAGTATGGACATGAAATCAGATTCTTATTTGTCTAGTTTCAAGATTATATCAAAATACAACAAAAGATATTATCTTGAATCTACATACTCAATCACACTCGATTGATATGAAAATAATGACATCCTTTTTTCAAGACGAAACTAATATGCATCGGATCATAACTCGCACTTGTGTTAATGATGTCATATTGAGTTTACTTGTCCAATAGTTGTGTTCTAAATATTAGACTAATATGTTTAATAGATGCATAAAATACACAATGAAATAGGATTGACGACTTGGATGTTTCGTCCAGAATATTCAAGCAATTTACATTGTAATGCAATTGGTAAATGTGTCATTTTGAAAAAACCAAACATAAGTAAACAAACAACATATGTAAACTTTGCTAATATAACTTAAAAGCATAACTCAAAGCTCAAATTCATATTTGGCTAAATTCTCAAATAAGAATAATACTCTTATTCATTCACCTAGGATAACATGATGTTTGGGAAACATTATGTCTAAAATATTCATGCACTTATCGTGTTAAACGATTGATAAAAGCATTAATAAGAATAATAATTTTAGAAAATCATATTCGTTTAAAAATAAAATATGTCTTGTTTCAATCATATATCATTTAAGG
>BQNB010121930.1:1062-16142 GCA_026074375.1 Tanacetum coccineum
TTTATAAACGACAAACATGTAATAATAAATATGATTTATTATTTAAATATGTTCCGAAAATTGACGGTTGTTACACTTGATACCAAGCACATAAGCAGACTGCATGGATAAGGTCAGGTCTACTGGATGTAAGATACATAAGGGATCCAATCATACCATGGTAAAGTGTAGCATCAACTTGTGTCCCCTGTAGATCTTCATCCAATTTACTTTTTTCTACCAAGGGTGTGTCGACCAAATCTGTAGTTAGCATACCATATTTTTGGACAATTTTAGAAGCATATTTAAATTGGTTTATAAAGATGCCTCTAGGACTTTGAGAGATTTGTAATCCTAAAAAGAATGACATCTGCCCCATCATTGACATCTTGAACTTAGTGGTCATCTGATTAGCAAACTCATTACATATGACAGTATTAGTGGATGCAAATATTATATCATCAATATAAATTTGTACCAGTAATAAGTCGTTCCCAGCTTGCCGTGTGAAGAGTGTTGGATCAATTGGACCTTTAGAGAAATGTAGTCAGATTTGGAAGCTTGTCAGCATGGCGTTGATGTGCTGTCGTGTAGGGTCAATTATTTGATTATCAAGTTTTAAATTTATATTTAGCCGACAAACCTAAAACAACATTTTGACGAGCAGTGTACCCGGTCAAGAAGGAGATTCACGATAAGTAGAGTGTCGAACACTAAGAGTGAAACATTAATCCTATATTCTATCAGTATTTTAATTAGTTCTAATTAGTCTATTTACCGGTTAAACCTATGCTATATACGTTGTCTAATGATATGGGGGTTTTCAGCATGAGAGACTTGCACAAGTTTGGTGGAGACAAATATCAATTCAATAGACAATAAACACAAAAGTAGAAAATTAGAAAATAGAAAAGCGGTACAATCCAAGTGATAGAAAACTGTATTAGCCATATTAAATCCAGTTCAATGTTGGTTTGTTTGTTTTAGTGCAATGATTTACATATCTCGAAGCGGCATATCATTCTTAAGACTTAGGCGGGACATCATCCTAAGACCTAGACATGATTAATCCTGTCACAATTAACGCATCCGCATAAAGCATCCTTTAGTTTAATTATAATCTATCTAAGGGAATCAAAGCAGTGGTGATCCTGTTAAAACCCTAGCCCAACAGGACTCTACCCACTTATTGTTTGACGGTGTTTTATATACTAGTAGTCCATTATTCAAATCTTTATCAGTTAATTAAGAGCATGATTGCTGAAACATAAATGGGTCACCTACCGGTCCAACTAAGCTCATAATTCAAAGACAAAGACATAACTTTATTTGTGATCCTATTGGTATAGTAATATGAAACACGATATAGAGAGCTATCCCAATATCTAGATTACTTGGTCCGTATCACTAGATCCAGTTGAATGATAGGTCACATATTCAAACACATAAACATGTATGAGGTGATAAAAATAATTAAACAATCAACAATAAATAAAAAAATCAATTTTAAAACAAACCAAACATTGAACTTTCATTAAGATGGCTAATACCCGTGGGTATTAGCCCACAACCATTGTAATTATACAAGCGTAATCAAACAATGAAAATCGAACGATTAAGAGAGTAAAAATTACACGATGTCTTTTATGGATTCGTGATCAATGCTTGACCTTGGTGGCTGATCTTCTCTTCTAAAATTCATCTTTAATGAGTATGGTATAAAGAATATGATATTGCACACCGAAAACTCATTTTTGAGTCTTCTATTTATAGTGTCTGAAAAAGACTCGATACGCCGTATCTGGCTAGGTCGATATGGCGTATTGGGCTGGATTCCTTAGAGTGCGCGCTACGTTCTCAATCAATCAGTGATATCTTTCCCAATTTACTTGATTTACTGTATCTTCGAATAGTTATCTTCATGGATACGGCGTATGGAAACATAAAGGATACGCCGTATTGGGAATTGGTCAAACGCGTTTTCTTGTGAAGTTTTGGCGCTGATACGCCGTATCTCTTTTGTTGGATACGGCGTATTGGTCAGAAATCAGTAATCTTCAAATATCTTCGTTTTAGCTCCAAATTATGCGCCTTTTAGCTTGTCTTCACAAAACACTCCTGAATTACTGCATTTATCAACTTTAAAGCAATTAAGTACCAAATAATGCAATAATTATATAAAAGTGGGCAAAACAGATGGGATAAATGATATAATAAAGTGACGTTATTTGATGTCATCAAATATCCCCCCACTTGAATCCTACTTGTCCTCAAGTAGACTTTAGAAAAAGTTTCAGTTTATGAAAATGTGTCCCAACCGAAGTTGAGGATTTTCCGTTTAAGCATCGTTTTGTCCTAATCACCTGTACATAACCAAGCTCCTCACGAAATATGGAAATGAAAACACTCAGATCACTCGACTAATCTAGGGTGCAACATTTAATTGGTACGCTCAATTGCTCGGTCGTGATTAGTTTTGTATCATAGGCTTGTCAAGGATACACATATCCACCGCTAAAGCTAAAGAAAAACAAATCAAAAGATAAATTAGGTTAAGAAGGCTTAGGGTTGATCATTCAATAGTCTTTCACCATAAGTACCACACCAACAAGGCAGCTGTATCGTACATACATGGCCGTAATGACGATATTGACATATACAATCCGATCACATCCCTGTTCATGTTTAACCAGCGGTTAGGATGAAGAACGATATAAGGTAGGGAGTTTCTAACTTTGACCGAAAGTCATCATCCAACAAGGCAGCTGAGACATGCATACATGGCCGTAACGACAGAATAGACATGCATGCTCGAACAAGTCTTTCTTCGAGTAGAGATTAAGGTTAGTTGCTAGGAAAGGGAAGTAAAATGGGTGTTAAACAAAATTACAAAACAAATAGATTAAGCCAACAAATAAGGTACGGTTGCTAGTATCCTTCCCCTGACCGTTCCATGACAAAGACTCGAACATATAGACAAACTCCTTGATCATAGAAATGACAAAGACAACCTAAGTTGGCGTTCCCATAACAGTCAACTTCCCTTACATCCCGCTCTTTACATACTTTTACCTAATAAGTGGTGATATCGGCCACTTTTTACAAGACTTTACATCGTTGATTTTTGTAACGTATCAACGAATAATCGATCCTTCCAAGTGATTCCTTCGGTATAAACTTCTTTTGAACCGACTATTTCCCCCCCTTTTTGTAATACATCATAAATCTCGGTTTTATTCCATAGTCTTCACTATCGTAATTTGTCCGGATAATTTTTTCCTTGTAACACTTCTTCTTCAGACATGATTCATAATCGCAAAAGTCGCGAAACTTACAAGCTACATATTTTTTCCATTGCATTGTGCAATTTCCCGACCATTACAGAGATAGAAAAATTTCACTTTGACACAGAAAATACAAAACTTTACACGAAAGCGACTAGCAACATTGATTAAAATAGGCTTTAATCTACACGGTAGGCTAAGGTGCCAAGGTGTAATGAAACATATAATATGGTGTAGAAAAAGAAAGGAATGGCTCAACAGGTTGTTCTAGGGGATTTTACTCTAAAAATAAGAGTAATCAAAGGGTTACACGGGAGTTAACTAACCAGGGTAGTTAGTCAATTTTACGACATGTAGGCTATTTGGTTTAATCCTAGAAATTTATCAGTTAAACATGTTCCTCCATCTAAATCCATAGTACTAATCATTACGGTCTCGAGTGATATACCAGGCCAAGTTCTAAAGTCCACTACATCACCGGCACACTCATAATTTTGTGGAATTTTTAGGTAAACAATTGGAAACGGAATAGGCTTAATTCTCACAATATGTATCAAGGGTTATAGTGCGCTAGGTAATGTAACTAGTGATTTTTTTTACGAAAGTCATGCTATTTTTTTAATTTAGCCTATTTTTAAGCACTTTTAAGCTCGTAGCATGTTATTTTGTAAAAAAAGAAGACAAGTACGTTCTAATTCTTTATCCCCCCACCTAAATTATACAACATCCTCGTTGTATAGATAAAACAATTAAATAATAAGGGAAAATAGAATTAGAACGGAAAACTCCCTGATGTTTTGCTTGTGATAATTTTCCAAGATGAGTTCTTGAGTAAAAAGTGTATTGACTAGGGCTTCAGCATGCCCGGATAAGTTCAACACATGTCCTTTTCAGAATATACCATATCATAGTTTCAGCAAGGTCCTGCATAAAAGATTAGAAGACAAGTGAAATTTCTATCTCGCTACAATGGTACAAGAAAAAAATTAAACACACAAATGTACAGGGATCAATACGCCGTATCCCAAACCCTAGGATACACCGAATTGTTCCTGTAAAAACAATTAAATACTGGAAATTAAATATTTAGTTTTTAAAACTAATAACGTCTAGACACGTCTATACGTCGTATCCAGAGGGATTCAATATGCCGTATAGAGTGTCTAGGAAGACAGACTCGTGCAATAAACAATTAAAATGCGACAAACAATTAAAATGACCGGGTTGTCTCCTGGGATGCACTTTTGTTTCAGCTGGTCTTTAAGTTCGACCTTTTTCCTCCTTCTCTTTATTCATCTTTAATTCGCTAACACCCATCCCCATGTGCGAACTTCCTCATAATCATTTGGCATGATGCGTACTTCTTGCAAAATTTCATGGTGAGCACAACGTCTTTTGTTATATCATCACCGTCAATGATGGTAAAACCTGTGACAAAAACAAGTATATCGATCAAAGTTCTGGCATGACTCTTCCTTTCATCCTTGTCCTTAATTATGGAATAATAAAAGCTTTTGGACATTAAGTTAATGGGCAAGGAAGGGAGGAGGTCAGCGTTAACATACTTATACCTGATTACACAAGAAAATTTCATTTTATAAGAGTCAATTTTAACAAAAGTTGGCTCAAAATCAACATCTCGATTCGTTTTAGGTTCTAGAGATGTGTCCAAATCATTTAATTCTATGTAATTACCATAAGTTGGGTCAAGTGGTTCATCACCCTCTCCAATAAGCTCTGTTTTTGAATCAAGACTGTTTATCACAAAGACCCTTTTGATTATGCTAGTGGCGGGCTTAATACTTTTAAAAACAAGTTTTTATTCCCCGACCCTTAAAGTAATCTTCCTTTTGAAGACATCAATCTTAGAATGGGCAGTTGAAAAGAATGGTCGTCCAAGGATTAAAGGGACATCGTCATCCTTGGGTATGTCTAAGATGATAAAGTCTATAGGGAAAATAAATTTGCCTATCCTTACTAGCATATTTTCAGCAATACCACTTGGTTGGTTTATGGTTCGGTCAGCTAGTTTAATGGTCAACCTAGTGTGAGATAAAATTCCTAGACCAAGGTTAGTGTAGGTAGAGAATGGCATAACGCTCACACTTGATCCTAGGTCAACAAGAGCTTTATCAAAACAAATATTATGAATAAAACAAGGTAAAGTAAAGCTCCCTAGGTCTTTTTCTTTTGGAGGCAAGGTGTGATAATAAGCATCCAGAATCTTCACATCTTATGCCTCTCTCCGATCACCACAACCGAAGTTTTGCATTCGTCTTAGAAAAAGGACTGTTTCAGACAATATACTCATGTGTTGTGTCCCCGATACGGTGTATGTACCACATCCGATACGACGTATCTCAGAAAAATCAGCTTTAGTAGTTTAGATCGATTTAACTTGGTCTCGAGGGTTTGTCTCCATAGAGCTGGGTAGGCTTCCAAACCTTCTTTCTTGCAAGACCTTGCTCATCTGTCCGATTTATGTTTCCAAAGTCTTAATTGAAGCTCCTTGATTTCTTATCGCTGCATCGGTAGAAGCTCGGATCTCCTTGATTATGTTTGAGTTTTCTTCATGCCTTTTAGCTGATTCTGCCATAAATTTGGTCAGTGATTCTTCTAGGCTTGGTCTCCGATCAGGATACGAAGAGTTTCCATTGTTTCGTTGGTAGAACCCTGGCCCCGCTGTTCTATATTGTCCTCCAGGTTGATAGGGTGCACCGAACTGTGTATAGTAAGCTTCTTCTAAAGTTTTTCCTTATTCCTTTTGTGGATAATCCTTTGTATAGTATGGTCCCAGGCATAGTTCGCATCCGACCTGAGCAGCGTATACTTTCTTATTTACTTTCTTTATTTCTCGTCCAAGATTGTTGAGTTGGGATTGGATAACAGCAAGCCCGTCAGAAGTTTTAGTACTTCTGGTTCTTGAATATTTTCCATTTTGCCATTTCTGGGAGTATTCAGCCATTTCTTGGATGGCTATTTTAGCATCAGTGGCAGTTTTGGAAGGTATGGCACCTTTTGAGTCCAGAATTTGTCGAGTTAGAACATCGAGCCCATTATAAAACAAGATGACTTCCTGCATGTCAGTTAAGTAATGTTGAGGGCACTTCATCAGCAATTCTTTAAATCTTTCCCATGCACGGAAAAGGCTTTCATCGGGTTCCTGTTGGAAGCTGTTGATTTCCTCCACTTTCTTTGCGGTACGGGAAGGTGGACAGTATTTGTTTAGAAATTTAGTTTTAAGAACTTCCCAGGTTGTAATCGAGCCTGATGGCTGGTTCCTTTACCATCTGCTTGTGGCTCCAGTGAGGGATACAGGGAAGGCTCGAAGCATGATTTGATCTTGAGTCATTTTTAGGATGTGAAATAAGTCAACAATATCTAGAACATTCTCGATGTGCTCATTTGCATCTTCATGTTCAGAGCCACTGAAAGTATTGTCATGAAGTTCCTTGAGAAATTACCCCTTTAATTCAAAGTGGGTGTCACTCCTTTCATTAATACAAGATGATGTTTTGTTTTGAATTATCGGTATCGTCATGACACATTGTGTGCTATGACTCATTTACGCATTTTAGAGTTTCTCTATTTTCGATACCATTGTGTTGTGATGATATCCATGACGTTACGCCTCGTGTTTTTGCCTTGGCGGGGTGTGACATTGGTTGATCGAGGGCCTAGTAACGCCCGACCCGTAATCTCCTCGGGTTTTGCTCATATACTGCTCCATTGTTTCCATCATTGTTTCTCTTACTTATTCCTCTGATTGTTCCTCGATGTCAAAATTATGATCGAACTCCGGTGAATTCAATTCTACGAGACTTGGTGTATCAAAAAGCCTCCTTCTTGAGCAAAATTTTTGTTTCGGGTTTTCAAAAGGTGAGGGTAGTTCCTTTGTAAAACTTCTTGTCACGCACTACCTGAAACAAATGACAATAAATCAGTAGGATATGTCCTGGTGAGAGAAATCAAATATAGAATCATTGGATTTTTGGTCTGCTTCTCTACCAGTTGACAGATACGTCATATTCAATTAATTGGAATACGCCGTATAGGTCTGTTGAATTACCAGTACGCCGTATTGAATTCACAGAATACGCCGTATTGTTTGGAAGAACAGATACGTTGTTTAGACTGTAAAACTCAATACGCTGTTCTGGGTAGAAGGTTTGATACGTCGTATCTAACTGGTGGATACGGCGTATCAGGTGATCAGTCAGAACAGGATAATTTTTAAAAACGATTAAATGAGGGAATTTAAACAAACAATTTTTAACACACAATGCGAATAAATACAAACAGAATTTTAAATAATTAGATTACACTAAACTAAACTAATTAAATGGTTAGAAATACTAATAAGAATAAGGTTTAATTAATTCATTCCCCGATAGCGGCGCCAAAAACCTGATGTGCTGTCGTATAGGGTCAATTATTTGATTATCAAATTTTAAATTTATATATAGCCGACAAACCTAAAACAACACTTTAACGAGTAGTGTACCCGGTCAAGATGGAGTTTCGCGGTAAGTAGGGTGTCAAACACTAAGAGTGAAACATTAATCCTATATCCTATCAGTATTTTAGCTAGTTCTAATAAGTCTATTTATCAGTTAAACCTATGCTATATACGTTGTTTAATGATATGGGGGTTTTCAGCCTGAGAGACTGGCATAAGTTTGGTGGAGACATATATCAATTCAATAGACAATAAACACAAAAGAAAAAAAATTAGAAGATAGAAAAGTGGTACAAGCCAAATGATAGAAAACTGAATTAGCCATATTAAATCCAGTTCAATGTTGGTTTGTTTGTTTTAGTGCAATGATTTACTTATCTCGAAGCGGCATATCATTCTTAAGACTTAGGCGGGACATCATCCTAAGACCTAGACACGATTAATCCTGTCACAATTAACGCATCCGCATAAAGCATCTTTTAGTTTAATTATAATCTATCTTAGGGAATCAAAGCAGTGGTGATCCCGTTAAAACCCTAGCCCAACGAGACTTTCCCACTTATTGTTTGACGGTGTTTTATATACTGGTAGTCCACTATTTAAATCTTTATCAGTTAATTAAAAGCATGTTTTCTGAAACATAAATGGGTCACCTACCGGTCCAACTAAGCTCATAACTCAAAGACAAAGACAGAACGTTATTTGCGATCTTATTGGTCCAGTAATATGAACAACGATATGGAGAGCTATCCCGGTATCTAGATTACTTGGTCCATATCACTAGATCCAGTTGAATGATAGGTCGCATATTCAAACACATAAACAAGTATGAGGTGATAAACATAATTAAACAATCAACGATAAATTAAGAAATCGATTTAAAACAAACCAAACATTTAACTTTCATTAAGATGGCTAATACCCGAGGGTATTAGCCCACAACCATTGTAATTATACAAGTGTAATCAAACAATGAATATCGAACGATTAAGAGAGTAAAAATTACACGATGTCTTCTATGGGTTTGTGATCAATGCTTGACCTTGGTGGCTGATCTTTTCTTTTAAAATTTGTCTTTAATGAGTATGGTAAAAAGAATATGATATTGCACATCGAAAACTCATTTTTGAGTCTTTTATTTATAGTGTCTGAAAAAGACTCGATACGCTGTATCTGGCTAGGTCGATCTGGCATATTAGGCTGGATTCCTTGGAGTGCGCGCTACGTTCTCAATCAATCAGTAATATCTTTCCTAATTTACTTGATTTACTATATCTTCGAATAGTTATCTTCATGGATACGGCGTATGGAAACATTGAGGATACTCCGTATTGGGAATTGGTCAAACGCGTTTTCTTTTGAAGTTTTGGCGCTGATACGCCGTATCTCTTTTGTTGGATACGGCGTATTGTCAGAAATCAGTAATCTTTAAATATCTTCGTTTTAGCTCCAATTTATGCGCCTTTTAGCTTGTCTTCACAAAACACTCCTGAATTACTGCATTTATCAACTTTAAAGCAATTAAGCACCAAATATTGCAATAATTATATAAAAGTGGGCAAAACATATGAGATAAATGATATAATAAAGTGATTTTATTTGGTGTCATCAACTTTCGAAAAGCAACTTCTAAATTAGCATCACAAAAATGACCAACGGAGAATAAATTGTGATTCAGCCCTTCGATGTAATAAACCCTTTTAATATTGACATTTCCTTGAACCAGATCTCCATAACTAAGAATCGGTGCAATTTGATCATTTCCAAACTTCACCATACTTAGAAATTTCTCTACAAAATTACTTTGAAGCTTGAGATTGCCCGTCATGTGCTTTGAGCACCCAGAGTCGACGATGAATAGAATTATCTATACGAGCTGCAAAAGAATTAGAAGACGATGAAGTATTTGATACAGTGGATTCCTTAAGAGTCGTGGGTTTTGAAATATTAGTAGTTCTAGATTTAGTTCCTAGAGGCATACTAACATTTGGTTTAACATTCACTGTACTAGTCTTAGGTTTCCATTTATATCCTGGTGGTGTGATCTTAGAGTACCACCATTTACATGTTTTACTAATTTGCTCATATTGCTTCTTGATTGTGCTGTTAGGTTTCTGGTTAGTGGATTTTGCAGCAACTGTTCTCTTAAAGGGTGTTGCAACAGATTGGTTCATAGTTTGTTTAGATTCTCTAGTACTAATGGGCATAGCTATTGGCTGTTTAGTTCTAGAATTCATGCCATTAATATAATGAAGAGCACACATATCATGATTGTCATTCAACACACATTTTCCACAAGTAACACAGATAAAGTTTACATTCGAGGTCATACCATTTAAACTGTCATTACATGCACTTACAGATGTTTTATTATTAGAAAACTTAAAATTCCTACGGTGGTCTTCTACTTGTTGCTTCTTCCCTTGACTATTGTTATGCATGACTCTACCTTCTAATTGATTGCTCTTAAGCTGTGGTCTGCTAACACTAGTAGTAGAAATTACTCCTGTAGAGAAAGACACGCGTTTGTTAGTTTTCCTAATGTCTTGAGGCAACTGTGGTGTTCTAGTTTGATTGGGCATTGTGTGCACTTTATACATTCCGGGTGCAATCACATTTGTGTTCTTTAAGATTGACTTCACAATTTGAGGCAAAATTTATGTAGTGACTGGTTTTGAAAGATCATTGGACACATTATTTATGGCTACCGACTTTGACTTTGAAAAATCTTTCTTTGCAAGTGAATCTAAAAAAGTATCCGGTTTACCTAAAATTGACTGTCTTTGACTTTTAAAAGCATTCGGTTGTCGAATAACCGATGATTTTTTAAACTTAGTTTCCATAGATTTTCCTTTCAATTTTTTAATAAGTTTCTTCAACTCACTTGTTGCAATGTATTTGTCTTGTAATTGAGCTTTCAAGTCTATAATTTTAAAATATTTTACATTTAATTTTCAAAATGAAGTTGATTCTTTTTGTTTCCAAACTTTGTCATTATTAAGTTGATCCTAACTTTGCTGTAAAGCGAGTTTAAGATTAATTGAATGTTGTTCAAGTTCAGATTTTTTTTTTGACAATTCATTGAAAGATTTGTTATTGACATTTTCCGTTCTTTTTGAAAGCTCTTTTTAAGACGTTCACATTTAACTACTTGATCCACATAATCACATTGTAAGTCAGTGAATTCATCAAGGGTTGTGTATACACCAAGTATAGCATTCATGTGATCAGCATAATAATATTCTCTAAAAAGTCGGTCGATTTCATTCAAAAACTTTATTCTTTGAGTTTCCTGTTGAGATTTAAGAGAGTCCACTTCATTTTCAAGAGAATTAAAGTATCTCAAATCAGCAACCATTTCCTCTTTCAAACACAAGTGAAAATTTTCTAAATCAGCATTGATTTTTTTAATTTGGGGACAAAAATTTCCTTCGATTGTATTTTGAATGAACGGATCTATATGACCAAAATATGTCCTTTTAGTAATTTTTTTTTGCATCGTTCCACTCCATCAAAAATCGTGTCAACACTACTTTTAATTTTGAGAAGTTCTTTAGAGCTTTTATACTTTTTATTCCACGGAATGGATTCATCCATCCGTTTTTCTAACAAAGTTGTTTGTTTATTAAAAGAATCTTTTGAATTTCTATTTTTACAGCTGTATGATTTATTTTTGACCTTTCTGAAAAATATCTTTGTTCAGCAGACTTTTCACGTTGTGGAACGAAAAAATCATAAAGATTATTTAAGTTTTTATAATCAAATGGTTTGATTAAATCACTTAATTTTGATCGACTTTCTTGGGCAAGACAAATCGTTTCGTCATATTCAGGAGCTAACAATAAGGCAAGATTATCATTATAGCAACCTATATCATACAGACGAGGATTCGTTCTTTGAGCTTTCTTGAGAAACTTCGGTTTAACAAAACTCGTTTTACAATTACGATTAAGCATATTTATTGTTTGAACTGATTGATCGGTTTTATATACAATATCATCCAAAACCTTGATTTTGTTTTCCAAAGCAATGACCTTTTCAATTTCTTTGTCTTTACGAGTTTTGTAAAACTTCTTTTGAGCCTATTTTTCTTATGGCATTATAGTGGTGGATTCTTGATGTGCAATAAGCTCCTTTTTCAAGTATATTCATTTTTGTGATTCTATTTTGTATGACATCAAATCACCTTTAGCTTTTGCACAATCAATTTCCACCTTTGACATATAATTCACATCATGATACCTATCAAGTTCAGCTTGGAACTTCTTAAGGTCTTTTGTAACCCTTGCGGATTTTCTAGTTTCATAATGAGCAATTTTAGTACTTTGACTTTTAACTTTACTGTTTCTGTCGGAACAGTTACCGTGTTGACGGTAGTCAATCTACATTTTCATTAGTTAATAAATCTTTTATTTCATATATTAAACCTTTTTAGAGGTTTACCATCTTATCTGATCACTATCCGGGAGGTTGTCCCGCAAACGGCTTAAAATGTCAAACAATGCGTTCCGATACGTCCAAAATTGTCAATACAAAATCAAAAGCAAATTAACTATAAAACATGTCATGTGAATATTCTAAGTTCATGCAAAAGTATTTTTGAGTCCATTAAAAATACTAGGAAGCTTCGGGTCACGTTTTAAAATCACGAACAATGAGTATTAAGGAAACCCGACACAAAACGAAGCAACCTAAGACCCATATGATCCCATAACCGGTCAAAAACCCCTTAGGGGAGAAGGAGGCATAATTTTAGCATTCACGTCTCATTCCCACTAGATATTATTCCATTCTTACACACACTTCCTCATTTCAAAACACACACATAACAAAATCTATTTTTTCTCTCCACCCTCCCCTTGGTTTGTCCGAAAATAAACACACCCACAAATCCATAAATTTTCCAACTTTGATCGAAAACATGAAGGTTTAAGCGTATTGGGATGATTATAAAAGGTTTGGGTAAAGAAAAAACAATGTTTGGGTTGTTTGGTTTCGTGTCGATCTCGTCTTCAAAACCCTCCTTTGTAAGTCTTCAAATTTTAATTTAACTTGTACTTTTGAATGTAAAATGATGCATAGATGTTAATTGTACGGTACGTTTTCAAAAATCAAACACGAAAAATGTACGAAACCCCTAAAAGGGTGCTTTTAAGGCTCGAACTCAAGGGAAAAATGGAACGAGGGTTGGTCATTTTGATAAAGTGGTTGCGTTGGTGAGATGACATTATTTGCTTATTATAGATAGTAGCTTATTTGGCTTATTGATAAGCTCTAACGAGCTTATTTTGGGCCTACATGGTTCAAAAACCTTAAGGATCAAAAAGAAAGTATTTTTGGTTATTTACTTTCTATTGGCATATTTTTAGTGCTTATTTTGATAACTAGATATACTATGTAGCTTAATAGCTTATTAATAAGCTAAACATGCTTGTTTTGGACTTATGAGGCTCACGGCCCAATAAGGCCCAATAGGCCGCGACCTATTGTGAACCTTATTGTGGTCCGACTTATTTTCATAGCTTTTGGTTAGAGCTTATTTTGATATTGAAGGACTCGCGTAGCTTAACGGCTTAAAATAAGCTCTGAATAGCTTATTTTGGACTTAAAGGTCCAAGACCTAATAAGCTAAGCCAAACCATGGCTTGGTCTTGGTTCATGAGCCTTGGCTTGTGTTGTGACTTATTCATCTAACTTATATTTGTAAATGGGCTTTAGTATGTGGCCTAAATCGTGCTTATTAACTAGTAACGACATATTAGACTACTATCGGGCCTTAAGGCCCAATAAGTGAAAATCTAGTCGTTTACATGTTTAAAACGAACACTTGAAAGTAAAACATACTTATATATATGTTGCATAGTCGTTGGGTAATGTGTTTTTAATAATTATCGCGAAATGTGAATTTTGGTCGTTGTGTCGAGATTGTATTGTTTTAGAGAAAAGTGTTTTTCATAATTATCGCGAAAAGTGTAGAATATTTTATGAAATTACTACTTTCTTAAAAACCCGGCAAAAAGACGAAATAAGAAAATATTATTATTTTAATAAATCGACTAAATAATGAAAAATATAGTTTATAATTTTATAAATTATAAAACTTCTAATGATGATTTAACGTAACTAAAATATGTTAATTCTTATAATTCGTACAATTTAAACTAGAAAACTCGAGATTACAAGATGAATTACCAGAGAATACTCATAATAAACTATTATCTGAGTATTGTTATTTTACTTATCTATTTTCTTAAATAGTATAAGTGTATCGTATCTAACGTACATACTTGGTATATCTTCTTCGAGTCTAAATCACCACCCACTACGCAACCAATACCACTAAAACGAGTAATACGGAAACATTTTCAAAACTCCTATGCATCAAATCCAAATACCCATTTCAAGCATGTTCTAAATCAGTCAAATTGCTAGGTCGTGTCTGGAAGCCGTTGTACATCGTTGTTTGACTATCATATTCTCTGCTACTTGTTATCTTGGTTAAGGTGAGTTCTCGTAGCCCCACTTTTTAAACACTTTTCCGTTGGGGGAAAATGATACTCAAATGCTTTTTCAATGCTTTTCATCTGTGCAAAACTTCTATTTCTTTTGGACAATGCTATGTGCCTATGAATGCTATGTGAATGACATGAGGACTATTGGAACAAGTTCTGCGGAACAAATCATTTTGTGCATGAGTTCTATGTGAACCACTATGCAAGGACAACTTTGCCGACCTAGGGTTAGCTCCAGCTGGTAGGCGATAGGTTCGGAGGACAATATGCGCGTGGAACACTATGGATTGTTGATTGGGTTGAATGCTATGATATCATGTGATTTTATGTCAGAATTCTATATACTATTGCATGCATACTATTTTCATATTGCACAATTGTCCACTACTTAAATTCTGGCACAACAACTGGGTTTACCTCTAAACCTACGAGCTCACCAACTTTATGTTGACCTTTCGAGTATCATTTTTAGGTGATGCAATTGCTGAGTAAGTTAAAGATAGAATGCCTAAGAGACTTAAGCTATCTCGTTAGGGGTCGTTGTTGAAGGATTTACACTCGAGACTTGTTTTCATGTTGATGATCGTAGATTATTCTAGACTTATCTTACCCCTATGTCGGGTGTTGGCTTGTAATAAAATTTGAACTATGTGCTATGTTCATCGACTATTTTGATACAAGTTTTCATACTTGTTGTCAGAGGATGTCGTGATACTTTCTGTTATGCATTTAGATTTCTCTATATTGTATCATGTGTTATGATGATTCCATCCTCTGTCACGCCTCATGTTTCCGCCATTGTCAGGGTGTGACAATCGTTCTAATAGTTTGCTTCACATCAATTAA
>BQNB010121931.1:0-20372 GCA_026074375.1 Tanacetum coccineum
AGTTTTCGGGGTTCCGTTTGGTCAAAAACGCGAAAAACGTAATTTAAAAGATAAAACCTTAAAATTAATATCGGAAGTGATTAAAATCACGAAACACTCAGGAAAGCTAATATAACACATATAATGCCTAAATTTATTTATAACCGATGCCGGAACGCGTCCGGTGACGTTTCTCAGTTTTTACGCAGTTTAGTTCCTCGGTAAACTGTCAGATTTAAACGTAACGAATAAAATTTAAAGTAGAATGACCGGAGTGATTCGGGATACTAACCGGGAATTTACGGGGTGTGACACCTTTTATCTTAAAAGGATCTCTGGATGGTGATGTAGAATGAGCAGGAGCAAAGTCACCACCAGTAGGAACATCAGTAGGAATATGGGAACTAGCAGCAGGATTATTAGAAGCACCACCAGGAGGAATATTGGAATCAACAGTCACAGCTGCATTAGCCAATGCAATTAGAGCATCCAAATCCACAGCTTGCTCTCCTCCTTCTTCTTGGTCAGAATCACTCACAACCACCTTCCTTTTCTTGGTCTTGAGTTTTACCTCCATTGCTTTGACTTTCTTGACCAACTTTCCCACCACATCCTTAAATAGCTTCTTGTGTGCCTTGAGCTCAGTTTCTAAAGAATTTACCTTCTGCACAAGAGTAGAAACTACAGAGGATAAAGCAGTTAGTGTAATAAGGTCCTCTGCACCTCCTGAAGTGTGACCTGCAGGGGGAGCTTGAGTGGACCTCGGTGGAGATGCATGGAAAGAACCTCCCAAAGGTTCATCTTCCACATTGGTGGAAGTGAAGGGTTCATCATCAGTCTCATGGGCTCGTGAGAAGGAAGCAATGTTTGGGTCTGAACTTTGACCATGCTCAAAGACTGGAGCAATAGGGTCAGAAGTTTGTTGTCTTGGGGGTGTAGACAAATGGTCTTGAGGTTGGTCAGGTTCAGGCATAGGCTCAGGAATAGGTTCAGGTATGGGTGGTGGGACAGCTTGTGCAGCTACCCCTGCACCTTCACCTTCTTGATCTTGGGGAAGCATAGCAGCTAAAAGTTGCATAGGTTGCCCCTCAAAGTTGAGCTTCATATTAGCAAAAAGTTTACTAGATAGCTTGAACACACGGTATTGTCTTGTAACACTAGTTTTGATACCCAAAATGGTTTGAAGAAATCGAGGATACATTAAGAACTTTTTAGCATTTCCTATGTTACTAACCATCCCCTTAAAAATGTAGCTAGACCAGTTAAACTTTCTCCCATCAGATAGACAAATAAGAGCAACAGCAAGTGAGCTACCAAATTGATCCCAACTACCAGACTTGGTACTGAGACAGTGAAGAATGGTGTGGACCAAAAACCTCCATTGAGGTGAAAACTTGTTCTTGTAAAAGGTTAACTTGCCTTCAGTGACATACCCAAAGTTGTCCATTCCTAAATAGATTTTCGCAATGGGTAAATCATCAATACCACCATCATCAGCTAATTAAAGTTGACTCCTTACTGAGTCCTCGGTAATGGTGTAGGGAGTCTCATCAATGGTAGCTAGGATAGCAGGGGGACCTAACTCAGGAGACCTGAGTGTAGCCGATGACCATAATTGTTTGACTAATGAGTCAAAGATGATGGGGTCATTTGTGGGAGCATACCTTATGTGAGAAGCCCTCAAGAAGTCAAGAATCTGATGATAATCATCACTTCCTGTGGTTTTTGCAAATAACCTACTTTGTTGTGTTCATCCCTGTATCTTAGTGCGGCCATTGATGATTTTGAAATAAGGTTG
This sequence comes from Tanacetum coccineum, assembly GCA_026074375.1. Classification (NCBI taxonomy): domain Eukaryota; kingdom Viridiplantae; phylum Streptophyta; class Magnoliopsida; order Asterales; family Asteraceae; genus Tanacetum; species Tanacetum coccineum. Next base: position 1,778 of record BQNB010121931.1, read on the forward strand.
AGATTTTGTGCTGGTTGATCATCGCAATGAGAGTTGATACTGGTAGAGTGATAATTTAATTTATATATAGTAATGATCTCAATGTCTATTGGTCCGTTTAGAAATTAGGGTTTTAATGAAAAAGTAACTGTTAAAATGTGAGAAAACATTAATTATCCATTTAAGTAGGAAACCCTTTGACGAATTAAATACCAACAATATCTCAATGGTAACATTTTAATTAAGATAAAACTCAATTTAATCTACCAGTATGAACGGACATAACCAGCACAAAGAAAAGTCAACCAGTTAGAAAATTAACATTACCAGTAGGAAGTGATCAACCAGTAGGAAAAATGGAAACTACCAGTAGGAACTCTGGTAACACCAGAGGGAACACTTGAACTACCAGTATGAACTCTTTTTCATCAAAATAAGGCCACTTGGTCCATGTAGAACACTAGAAAATCACTTGTCCACCCTCTTGAACCATTAGTCTGCAAAAGGTGAGGCCAATACACACAAGACATATACAAGAAAATTGAAAGGAAAAATAACTATCAGTAGGAACGAATTACAAACAAGCAAGAGGAACTAAAACTACCAGAAGAAAAAGTTATAACTACTAGGAGAAACATATTGTAGCAAGAAAAACTAATCGGTAAAAAAAATTAAAAACCAACTTTTTAGAAAATTGTACAACAACAGTCCTCCCCTTGGACTCAAATCCTCCCCTTAATCAGAGCATCTATGGATTGAGCATCCCAATGTTAACCACAAGATGATTAAACCTAGGTCCATCAAATGCCTTGGTAAACAAATCAGCCACATTATCATCAATATGTATTTTAAGCACTTGAATAAGTTTCTTTCTTCATTTACATCTTCTTATGAATGGTGCCTAATATCTATGTGCTTAGTCCGTTGGTGAAAAACTGGTTTTTAACTATGCAAATGGTACTTTGGTTATCAATAAAGATTTTGGTATTCATAAAGTTATACCCATAATCTAACAACTAATTTTGTATCCATAGTTACATGACATATCATTACAGTTAGCAGCAACAACATACTCAGCTTCAGTGGAAGAGGTAGCCACAATTGTTTGCTTCTTGCATTGCCATGAGATCAACCTCCTACCCAGAAACTGACATCCACCAGTTGTGGATTTCCTATCCTTGTTTGCCCCAGCATAATCACTGTCACTATAAGCTTCAAGCACAAAAGGTGACTCTCTAGGGTACCATAACCCCAACTTAGGTTGGCCTTTAAGATACTTGAAAATCTTCTTCACTGCTTCCAAATTGGAAGTAGTAGGAGTGACTTGATTCCTTGAACAAGCACTGACTGCAAACATTATATCAGGCCTTGAAGCTGTCAAGTACATTAGTGAACCTATCATGGATCTGTACAAGTGTACATTTACAGGATTATCAGGTTCATTCTTGGACTTAGGCTTTGGAGCTTCATAGGGTGTAGTTGCAGTCCTGACACTCTCCAAATCAAACTTCTTCAGGATCTCTTGCACATACTTGTCTTGGCCGATAAAGATTCCATCAGGTCTTTGCTGAACTTGTAATCCTAGGAAGAAAATAAGTTCTCCCATAGCACTCATTTCAAATTCTCCCTTCATCAAGGCCTCAAATTCATCACACCAGGCCTTCTTTGTAGATCCAAAGATGATGTCATCCACATAAACTTGTACCAGGATGATATCTCTTTTGTGCTTCTTAAGAAAGAGAGTCTTGTCAATGGTGCCTCTTCTGTAACCATGTTTCAGCAAAAAGGTAGAAAGGGTTGCATACCAAGCTCTTGGTGCTTGATGAAGTCCATATAGAGCTTTGACTACCTTGTAGACCTTCTTGGGATATTGAGGATCCACAAATCCCTTAGGTTGAGTGACATATACCTCCTCATCAATGCTTCCATAAAGAAACGCACTCTTAACATCCATCTGATAAACCATAAATCCCATGTAAGAGGCAAATGCTAAAAACAATCTGATTGCCTCTATTCTTGCAACTGGAGCAAAGACTTCATCATAATCAATGCCCTCCTCCTGTCTGTGTCCTTGAGCTACAAGTCTAGCCTTGTTTCTGACAACAATCCCCCTGGCATCTCTCTTGTTTTTGAGTATCCACTTAGTCCCAATAGCATATTTACCTTCAGGCAAATCAACAAGAATCCATACATTTTGAAACTTGAACTGTTGCATTTCTGCCTGCATAGCATCAACCCAGCTTGGATCTTCAAGAGCCTGAGCTACACTTCTTGGTTCAACTTGAGAAAGAAAACAAGTAAACAGACAATGTTGAAAGTTTGTGTGATTGTTTCTTTGTTAATCCTGAATATAACTGAGGAAAGCAGTTTCACCAGTAGTTTTCTTGTAAACCTGGCTTCTTGTTTGAATAGATGAATTTGGTTCCCCAATAATTAGATATCAAGGATGTACTGTATTGATCCGCTTAGTTGCCACAGGACTGACTTCCACAATTGATGCTAAATTGTTTAGATCAGCACCAAACTCGTCATCATAGGATGTAGAAGAGAAAATACCAGGTAAGGGTACATTATTTCCAAGGTCTGATGGACTAGAGAATCGAGTTGTAGGCTCAACATCATAGAATGAGTCAGTTGGACTAACAGAAGGAATTGGAACACCACCAGTAGGAACTGAAACATCACTAGGAGAAACCATTGTATCACCAGAAGGAACTGGGATGCTACCAGTAGGAACTGGTATGCTACCAGGAGGAACTGTTTTTGCACTTGCTCTCTTCTGAAGTTCCTCAACATCTTTTGCAAACCCCAATCCAAGTATCTCATCATCAGAGGTAGCTCTTTGTTCCTGACCTTTTAGCCTTGCAAGCTCCTGTTGAAAAATGTCTTCAGCAGTATCAACTAGTACACCATTACTGTGAGCATCAGATGTATCTTTAGGCTCAGCTCCTGGAATGTTGTTGGAAGGATAAGAGGAGACTAGAATAACTTGCTCATCACTGTCAGAATTTGAATCATCATCCTAGAAACCTGCAGGGTTAGAAGAAACACCGTGTGTACCTGCAAACTGATTAGCTTTATCACGATTATAGCCTAAGGAATCAGTTAAATAGTCAAGATCAAAAGACCACTCATGACCAATTCCTTGGATATTAGCCTTTTCTTCCAGAAACCTCAGATTAATTATTTATTCAACCCTCTTATTAGCTATGTTATATACCTTGTAAGCTCTATTACTGGCAGAGTATCCAACAAGATACCCTTCATCAGCCTTCCTATCAAATTTACCCAAATGATCACTAGTATTCAAAATGGTCACATGACACCCAAAGGGTTTAAAATGACTGATGGAAGGAGTCTTCCCAGTCAACAAAGCATAAGGTGTCTTATTGTGAGGGTTTGTTATCAAGACTCTATTTAGGACATAACAAGCAGTACTTACTGCTTCAGTCCAAAACATAGTAGGTAACTTAGAGTCAGCTAACATAGTTCTAGCTGCCTCTATGAGGGTTCTATTTTTCCTCTCAGCAACTCCATTTTGCTGAGGGGTTCTAGCATTACTGTAATCCCTCTTTATCCCTTTTTCCCCACAGAGTTCAATCAATTTTGCATTCTTAAACTCTGTACCATTATCACATCTAATAGCTTTTACCTTTTTATTCAGCTAGTTTTCTACAAGGGAAATAAAGTCCTTAAGGATTGGATATGTCTCATCCTTAGTCTCTAGAAAGAAAACCCAACAAAATAGCAGTAATGGCCTTATAGGTGGCTTTGTGTTGCTTGCCTTTGCAACATGCAACACAAGTATGGTCATTTTTGAACAGCTTTGGGGGAAGACCTCTGACAAGGTTATCTTTTACCAACTTATTCATATTTTTATAGTTCACATGACCCATCCTTCTATGCCACTTTACAGCTTCATCAGAAGAAGCATTGGCCACCAAACAAGCCAAATTTTCTTTTAGAGCAAGATTATTCAAGTTAAAAGTATATAGATTGTGCTTCCTTGGAACTCTGAGTAGCACCATGCTTTCATCTGGGAGTTTGTAATCATTGGAGAGGACAAGACAATCAGTGTCTGTGAAGAGAACTCTATTCTTCTTGTCACAAATCTGAGAGACTGAGAACAAGTTGAATTGTTGAAGTTCCTTCACATAGTATACATTCTCAAAATCCAACTTAGGAGTCTGGATTGTCCCTTTGCCAGTGATTCGCCCTTCACCACCTCCAAAAGTGACTTTGCCACCTTTAAAAGGTTGAAAGTTAGCCAATCTTTCCTTGTTGCCAGTCATACTTCGAGAACAACCACTATCTACTATTCCTTCATCTCCAGCATCTGAATGGAGATTGACCTGTACAGAATTTTACAAAAGAACAATTAGTTTCTAAGGGGGGACCGCAAGCATCCTGACTTGGGTCAGCCTTTATGGATCTAAAAATTTAGGCCATGTAGATATGTGAGATCCACCATTGTTCTTGGGTACCCTGTACACTTTATTTCTATGTGACCTCCAAGAGAAACCTGCTGAGGTCTTAGCAGCCGCTTCCCATCCATCCCCAACATAATGCATTTGATTGTAATAACCATGAGGTCCAAATGGTGTGGAGGTCTAAAAATAAGAACTCGTAGGTGTAGGAAAATGGGCCATATGTCTAGTAGTACTTTGCCACCAACCGGTAGTAACTAGAAGAAGAATTTCTTCTAGCAAGCATGAACAAGGGAGGAAGCCTTATTATTTGCTTACCAGTAGAAACTGGTTTTGGCCTACCAGTAGAAACTGGTTTTGGCCTACCAGTAGAGACTGGTCCCACCATATTTCATATGATTATAATACATTTGAGGTACATATGGTGTATAAGTCTGAAAATAAGAACTTGTAGGTCTATTTAAATGGGGCATAGGTCTAGCAGTACTTTTCCACCAACCAGAAGTTACTGATGGAGAATATCCTCTATCAGTAGGAACTGGAAAAGGCCTATTTTGCCTACCAGTAGGAACTGGTGCAGGCACCTTTGGCTTACCAGTAGGAACTGGTTGTGGTCTAGCAGGAGGAATGTTTACTTTGCCAGTCCTAAGAAGTACAGCTTGTGGGACAAACTGATTTTGATGATTAACATTATTCCTACTATGTACAGGTCCCACCCCATTACCAACAGTCTTATTAGCCATTTGTTTCTCATAAAAATCACAATCCTTAATAAGATGAGTACTACTACCACATACAAAACATAACTTAGAAACAGATGAAGCATTTTTCCTAAAATGACCTGCCTTTTTATTAAAATAACCATTCTTATTACAAGAGGTCCTAGAAGTGTTTTCATTCTTATCAGAACTATTACAAGAGAAACTAGGTAAATCCTGAACAATAATGGGTTCTTGGATAGGTGTCCCAACATTGGACTCAATCTCAGCTTCACTCTTAGATGTGGATACACTGGAAGTTGATGCACAGGAGGTTGAATCATTTGACTTGGGCTCTAAAGATTTGACACTAGAATCACTAGAGGCAAAGTCATTTGTGTTGACCTCTGAAGACTTGTCACTGTTATCATAAGAGACAAAGTCATTAGACACAGAATTAGAGTCACCAGAGGTTGAGGACTTTGTACCATAAGACATTTGTGATTCATCCAAGTCAATGTGATCTGATAGAGGAGTGTAGTCTCTAGAAAGAGGTGGAGGCACAACTTTCATACTATCAGCTTTAACAAACCTATTGAAAAGAGGTCTACCTTCCACTTCTTTAGAGTTAGTAGTAAATACACTAAATGCATAGTCATCCCACCCTAACTCATGTTCACTTATATAGTTATTAAATCCCAAACACACTTTTGTTCTAACAGACTTGGAACTATCAATTAATCTGAACAGGTTTTTAGAAGAAGATGTCCACTTTTCAGTCTTTGCTAAATGATTATCCAGTTTAGTCTGTAAATCTTTCTTTGCTATCTCTGCTTCAACATTTATTCTTTCAGAATGTTTCAGTAGATTAGTTGTATTTTCTAATTCAATAGACAATACTCTAATCTTTTCTTCATATCCTAACTGATTTTGCTGATAGACTCTCTTTTGTTTTTCTAATGTTTTAAGAGAGTTTTTATAAGCCTGAACCTGTATATAGTACTCATTATATTGTTCATTTAGATCATTATACTGTTTTTGAAGATTATTAAATTTATGTTCACAACCAAAAGGACAGTTTTGTACCTCAGAGGTCATGCCCATGAGAGCAAATTCTCCAGCAGCAGCATCAGTACCATTCCCAGTGATCAAGCTATATACTTCAGCAGCACCTTCTTCACAAGCAGCACCACAACCAGCAACCATTCCATACTCTTTGGGAGCAAAACCCTCATCATCCCCAGATTCATGTTCTTTCCAATTCTCCAATGTGTCAACTGTTATTAAGGCTTTAGTATCAGCCTCCTTTTTCCCAAGTTCCTGAATCTTGAATGATGAATATCTCTTTTCATTTCCCCCTTTTGCTCTGCATTCTCTTGCAAAGTGCCCTTTTTGCAAGCACTTATAGCATCTAACTGCTTTCTTGTTGAACCTAGCAGCTTCTTTCTTATCAAACTCAATCTTCCTTCCAGCCTTTTTCTCGAACTTATTCACCCTTACTGACAACATAGCCATTTGCCATTTGATATCCATCTCTTCTAAGTCCAATTTGTCTATCTGCTCAAAATCTTCATAAGCTACTTGTTGTTCTGGTTCACTTTCAGCTACAAGAGAGTGAAGAACATCTTGAAGCACATTACCAGAACTGTGAGATCTAGCTTTAGAACTTGATAGAGCAGAGTAAGTAGTAGATGAGGAGAAGCTTGGGGTTTCTGCATATGACATCTTTTTGCTAGTATTTGTAGTACTAACAAATGCAGACTGGCTTGGAGATTGACTTGAGGAGTGAGTAGAATATCCTTTGATATCTATCTCAAGCGTCTTCAACTTGTAGTACAAATCATCAAAAGAAAGAAGTTCAAGTCCACCTTTGGTTTTCAAGGTTAAAGCTACCTGAGACCATGATGAAGGCAAAGCTCTTAGAAACTTGAGATTAATATCTTCATCCTCAGGCTTGGCCTTGAGTTGGTTAAGCTGACTCAGAATCTTCTGCATCCTGTCATATCCTTTGTGTAATCCCTCTGCTTCACTAATTCTGAACTCTGAAAATTCTTGCTTCAGCATAGACTTTCTCATCTTCTTGGATTCGGCATTTCCACCAAACCTAGCTTTGACTGCATTCCATATATCCCTAGCATCATCCATATAATGGAAATCAGCCACATGATCATCAGGAATAGACTGAAGCAAGGTAGTTCTTGCCTTTGATTCCCTCTGAACAGCAATGTGTTCATCTGCAGTCGTTGGGGGAAGAATAATGACCCTTCCATCACGATCTCTTCCAGTCCTTTTCAAGCTATTGCCATTTTGAATCACCTTCTAGATATTCATATCATTGTTTATGATCCAGTATTCCATCTTCATAGCCCAGACCTCATACTTATCCTTCTTCAAATAAGGAAACTTTGCATTGTTGTTTGAGACAGTGGTAATGATTTGAGGTTGAATGTTTTGTTGTTGTTGAGGAATGGTGGCTTCATTATGAACACTAGCATCATCGCTATCATTGTCAGATCCTATCATTTTAAAGGAGTAGAGAGGTGTATGGTTGTGAGGTCTATAAGGATCTTAGATCTAGGAATATTCTTCTTATGAGAGACTCTCAACAAGCTCTGATACCACTTGTTAGATCCCACTCTAGATATATTTTTACTGCCTATTAAGGATGGTGAATAGCCTATGTAATCACAAGCTAAACATAAGAGAGACTCTTGCTTAGAAAAGCTAATGTCTATGCGGAATATAGACACCACTAATAAGAAGAATAGGACTAATAAAAACTAAAAGATCCTTCTATAGATATCTATTAATTAACAAGGAGAATTATGTTTTCTGAATGTGTACATTTCCCTAAGCCGTAGGTTCTCTTTATAATGGAGAAACCCTAATCAGCATTTACTAAAAACGCGTGAGATTGATATGCATGAATATCTTCCTTATTTAGCTCATGCATATCCTCATCTCTAACTAACTAAAATCTTATCATGGAATAACTATTTGACTCTACCAGGACTAAGTATTCTACCAGTAGGAACTAAATTTAGCCTACTAGGACTAACTATGATAATAACCTTACCAGCAGGAACTACATACCTGCCAGTAGGAACTACTACTCTACCAGTAGGAACTACATACCTACTAGTAGAAACTAAGTATTACAAATATTCCTAACAGAGACGAATTTCATTTTTAACCCCTAATTGGGACGTTCCTACAAGATGGAATTCGACTTTAAAAATGTTTATATGTCGTTTACGCAAAAAAAAATACTTTACAAGTTTTTCATGAGGAACTTGCCAAAACGCGTCTGATTGCACCATTTTCGGCCCAAAATTGGTTTACTATTAAAAAAACTGAATTATTCGAAGTTTTTAAAAACACAACAACTTTATTATCGAGTGTTTATTATCCCACGAGTTATTTGGTACTCAACCAAATTTATATGATGTGTTCAAAATTAGGCGAATACGAATTTAATGATCCGCTATTTGCAAGTATGGTTCAACCCATGAAAGAAAAACTTAAAAAATATTTCAAAGAAATTTCACCAGTGATTACTTATGCTGTCGCATTGAACACACGCTTTAACATTAGCGGGGTGGAACTATTTATCAAAAAGATTTCTATTAATTTGGAGTTGCATACGGAACATATTTTCTTTGCAAGAGATGCAAAAAATTATTTTAACAAATGTTTTAAAGATTTATTTGATGTTTATTTTTATAAATATGATTCAACAAATTCAGTTTCTTTGTCGTTTTCTACAATGACTACGATAGATCTGATGCTTGGCTTTTTTATAGTTTAAGACAAGAAAACACTAAACGGGCTAGGAATGACCAATCACCGACCAACAAATTTGGGAGATACATTGGAACCAATTAGATAAAAACTATGGGACCCCAAAAATTCTCAAATTTTGATATATTGGCTTGGTGAAAAGGAAGGGGATCTTAATTTCCCGTTCTGGCCGACATGGCCCAAGATTACTAAGCGTACAAGCTTCTACGGTAGCTTCAGAATCCGCTTTTTCTATTAGTGGCAGGGTATTATCGATACGAATAACAAGACTCACACCGGAATCTTTGGAGATGTGTATTTTCTTGAAGGATCACTTAGACACAAATGAACGTATACAACACATTTCAAGTCTTGAAGACATACTAGACTACGAAGAACAATTACATGGATGTCGAGGGGGAAATGGGTCATGAATCTCACTTTTCGATGAACAAATTGCTCTAGATGAAGCTGGTAGCGAGGCTAGGTCCTCCGAAGCCGAAGAAGAAGATGTCACTCTCGAAGAAGCTCTCAATTAAACTTTTCGATGAAGAAATCACTCAAATGTATTAACTTTGTGTTTCAAGTACCTTATGTTTGATGTATTATGAGCTAATTAAATAAAAATTGAGGTTTAGTGAGTCCATTTGGTATAAAACGCGAACGCCAAAAAAATGTTGAAACCCAAACCCTGCCTGCTAACATGCCGGGCTCTGGCTCCGCGCACCTGCTGACACCTTTCGAAGCACTTTCTAGTGTGCGCTTTAGTTTTCGAATGTCTCATTCAGCGTCACGAGTCTACAAGCCTTTCTCATTTCAGTGCTCGCCCTTTGAATCTTCAGTAGGGGCCTTTAGTCACCTCGCCTTTTAGGCCTTGCTTGCTTTACTTTAGTCCTACTATCCCTGTCTCTTGAAATCTTATACTATCTTAACTAAAAATACAAAAGGTAATAAAGATTTGATTCTTGATACTAGATGCTCTATTGAGTAAGTAACTCGTTAAGTAAGAATAAGTAACAGAACCGGGATAAATAAATAAAAAAAATTGGTTTGTAACCGGCTTTTACAAACCGAACCGGGTATAAACCGACCAAAACCGGTTGCCACCGGTCTGGGTTTTTCCCCCAAAATCTAAACCAAACTGAACCGTTTTTTTGCTCAAAACCGGTTTTTGATCTTTAACTACCGGTTCAGTTTTCAAACCCGATCATTTTTAAGAAAACCGGTCTTGTACACCTATACTGGTGAGTATGATGTTGTTTTAAGGTTTGTCATATTAATTACTCTGTGGCTGTTTTTTAGGTCTTAATTAGGATTGAATTGTTTGCGGCTTTATTTTGGTTTTAAGATTCACTTGGTAACAACGATCTAAGTTTAGTTATGTCTATTTCTATATTGATATAGGGCTGAAGCAATTGTTTTGAGTTTGTTTATTATAGTTAAGGTATTGTTGGCATTGTTTGTTTATTATAATTAAGGTATTGTTGGCATTGTTATTGGTATCGATATTAGGGGTATGTTTGGCAAAACTAGTTATAAGCTGTATGCTGTAAGCTGTAAACTGTAAAGTTGTTGACATGAACTACAAGCTGTATATTTTTTTTAATAAAAGTGTTTGGTAAATTAGCTGTTAATTGTAATGATAAGATGTAAAATGACTTAAAATGACATATTTAAATAGATTATATTATGGTTGGAGGGTATATCAGTAATTTACAGACTTAACAGCTCTAAAATTTTTAAAAGCTTCATCAATCAGCTTTTCATATAGGAGCTACTTATTTAAAATAAAAGCTTAAAGTTGATGCATCCAAATAGAGCAATTTATTCTGTAAGAGATTATTTTTTAAACAAAAAGCTTACAACTCTACAAAAAGCTTCAGAAAAGCTCTGCCAGATTGGAAATGTGTTGCGTCTAAGCTTCTAACATGTTTTGGTTCTGCCTCGTTGCCTGGTTCTGCATTTGATTACGTCTGGCTCTACATCTGTCTAATGTCATTTGGTTTTATTTGGTTCCTCATCTGATTCTACCCCGTATCTGGTTTTGTTATGGTTCTTTATTTATCTGGTTATGTCTGCATGTCTATTTGAATATGCTCTGTCTGCATTGCTTGGATTTTCATATGTGTGTTGGCATCTATTTGCCCGAATCTGCTCTTCATCTACCTCTGTTTGGATCTGTCTGAATCTGCATCTGCCTGTTTGCATCTGTCTTCCTGAATCTACTCTTCGTCTACCTATGTTCGGATCTGTCTGAATCTGTGTGTCTACCTGCTTCTACCCTCCTTCATATCTGTATTTGTGTTGCTCTGCCTGGATTTGTATGTTTGTCTTACTCTCATTCATCTTCGTATTTGTGTTGCTCTGCTATGATTTTGCAATCTTTTCATTTGCTTTTCATTTTTACTTTACTTTTTGTTTGACGAACTCCTAATGTTCACCGCTATGGCATTGTAACTTTGAGGGGGAGATGTTAGCTAATAAGGCCTGTAGCCCTGACCTGTTTGTTTATGTTGTTTAGTAGTTAGGGTTTCCCACATATTTTTTTATTTAATTTAATTGAATTATAATTTTATATTTGAATCTGATTAATATAATTGCTCATTTTTCCTTGATTTTGTAGGTTTGATAAGAACCGTTTTTGTAGCTCTTGCGCTTATGTAAGTATGAAAGCCTTATTTTCTACCTTATAATCATTAACTAATCCAAACACTCAACATTATCTCTTATGCCTGCCTATTAAGCAGAAGCTTAAGACCAAAAAATAAGGACATAAACACCAGGGCGTAACCCTTAAAGTAATATAATATTGTTAGATAAAACCTTCAACAAACCTTAAAGCTTAGCGCATAATTAATCAAAGAGTTCACAAAAAACTTTGACACCTCAAGATGAGAAGATAATGAACAAAAGAAAGAAATAATATACACACGATATATACCATCGAACCCCCTTTATTAATAACCAATAAAGGCTTACATTGAGACAAGAAGGATGAATTAAACTAGCATCCTCTCTCATTATAGAGACGAGGAGGTACAATCCTTGTGCAATTAGAAATCCAGAGTATCCTTGCTTGCCTTTGTGACATCCCGTAAATTTCCAGGTCAACATCTTTGACTTTTCGTGCATAAATTTGACTTTTTATAAGTTACGTGTTAACTTGATCAAAAACTGGGAGGTTGTCCCGCGTGTAACTGAGAATCATTACCGGGTGCGTCCCGGCTTGATATTTAACGTAGTCTTTAGAAGACTATCACGTTATTACCTTGCAAGCATGCATTTAAATTTTTGTAATTTCTTCCTGAAAGTCACGCGTTTATGATTTTTATGGGTATCGTAAATATCTCAAGAACATAAATCTTTATATAAGCTTTAATATTTTAAATATCATAAATAAATAACTAGTGGAAGAAAAATCAAAAGTTGGCAAGTTTGGTCCCCCTTGTTCTCCCTTTATGCGTCCGCCCCCCTTTTGCCAACACCCTCCCTAAATTCTAGCACTTATGTATCCTTGGTACAATTTTGGTCCTAAGATTCCTTTAGAAGGATCTAGGTTCAGTTCTCATACAATTTATCTAGCTCCTATTTATTCCTTCCTATCATTTCATTCTCATCATTGCTTGGAAGACTTCCAAGATATAACGGCCCCTCCTAGTGTAAACACATATCCACTAGTCGATCTAGAATCCTTTATGTCAGATATCCAATTTGCATCACTGTATCCTTCGATAATAGCTGGATATCTATCATAATGTAGTCCGTAATCGCCACTGTATCTCAAATAATGAAGTACCCTAGTCATAGCTTTCTAATGTGCATCATTTGGATTACTAGTATACCTACTTAGCCTGCTAACAACATATGCTAGGTCAGGTCGGGTACCTGTCATCAAATACATTAACATGCCAATAATTATTGAATACTCTAATTGGGCAACACCTACGCCTATATTTTTAGATAGATGCATACTAGTGTCAATTAGAGTTCTAGCTAGGTCAGAATCCCCCGCATTATGAGTATTAAGAATTTTGTCCACGTAATGTGCTTGACTTAACACAAGTCCATTATGAGTTCGTATGATCTTTATTCCAAGGATCACATCAACCAAACCCATATCTTTCATGTCAAACTCTGATTTCAACATGTCTTTAGTAGATTTGATCATCTTGTCGTTTTTGCTAACGATAAGCATATCAGCAACATATAAACACAAGATTACATATCCACTACTTGTGTCTTTTAGTTAAACACACTTGTCGCATTCATTAATTTTGAATCCACTCTCTAACATGGTGTGGTCAAACTTTTGATGCCATTGTTTGGGAGCTTGCTTTAAGCCATATAATGACTTAACAAGACTGCAAACCTTGCCCTCTTGTCCAGGAGCTATGAAACCCTTAGGTTGATTTATATATATTTCTTCTTCTAAATCTCCGTTTAGAAATGCCGTTTTCACATCCATTTGGTGAACTTCCAAATTTCTTAATGCGAGGTTATTTACGTAACAGGCGAATAAGTATCAAAGTAATCTAGACCTTTACGTTGTCTAAACCCTTTGATTACCAATCTTGCTTTATACTTGTCAATGGTGCCATTTGCTTTCATCTTCATCTTGAAGATCCATTTATAGCCTAGTGGTTTACAACCAGGAGATAAATCCACGAGCTCCCACGTATGATTTTGTAAAATAGAATCTATTTCACTTTTAATGGCTTCTTTCCATTGATGCCCTTCCGAGGAAGTTACCGATTCTAGGTAAGACATGGGTTCATTTTCTACCATAAAAGAAACAAAATCAGGTCCGAATGATTTCTCGGTTCTTGTCCTTTTGCTTCTTCGCGGTTCAACCTCCTCTTCCTCGAGTTGATCTTGTCTCTCATCATGGAGATCATTATCATCTCGTTGTCTCTTATCTTGGACAACTTTGTCATCTAATCTAGATGAGCTTCTAGTTTCCTTTGTTAAACAAGGAAATATATTTTTAAAGAAGGAAGCATTCCTTGATTTCATTACTGCATTCTTTTGTATATCCGGATTTTTTTAGTCATGTACAATGAAACGATAAGCACTGCTATTCTTAGGATATCCAATGAATATACAATCTAAAATTTTAGGTCCAATCTTTTGGGCCTTGGGTGTCGGCATAACTACCTTGGCCAGACACCCTCACACTCGTAAGTACTGATATGATGGTTTTCTTCCCATCCATAGTTCATAAGGGGTCTCTTCTTTTTTCCTTATAAGGTATCTTATTTAAAAGATAAGTAGCCATTAAAATGGCTTCCCCCTACATGTCCTGGCTTAAACAAGAACTTATCAACATGGCATTAACCATTTCTTTTAAGATACGGTTCTTCCTTTTGGCAATACAGTTTTGCTAAGGTGAATAGGGAGCAATGAACTCATTTCTGATTCCATGTTTCGCACATAGATCAGCGAACGGAGACACATATTCACCTCCTCTATCACTTCGTACAACCTTGATTTTCCTACTAAGTTGATTCTCAACTTCGGTTTTGTATAGAACAAACTTGTCTATAGTTTCGTCTTTACTTTTCAACAAGTAAACATAGCAATACTTTGTAAAATCATCAATAAACATGATAAAGTACTTATTGCCACCTTTTGTGGGTAGTGATTTCAAATCACATATGTCTGTGTGTATCATATCGAGTGGTTTGGTTTTTTGTTCAACCGATTTGAAAGATGATCTTGTAAGTTTGGCTTCGACACAAGTTTCGTACTTATATTTTGAATCAATATGAAAATTTGGTATGATATTAAATTTAATCAAACGACGCATCAAATTAAAATTTACATGTCCAAGACGACCATGCCACACATTAGAGGACTCAATCAAGTAAGCAGAAGAATTCATTTTATTGATATCATTCATAACAACTTTTACATTGAGCTTAAACATACCATTAAGGGCATACCCCTTAACAACATACATTTGATTCTTGGAAAGAACAAATTTATTAGACTAAAAAATAAGACAAAAACCAAACTTGTTCAATAGCCAACCGGACACAAGACATTAGTCAACTTGAGCTCTTTCTCGGATGTCATTTTCAGAATAACATCTCGTTCGCCTTGATATCAGCAGTTGCAGAGTTGCCTACGTATAGCTTCTCTTCATTGTCAACCACTCTAAAAGAGTGAAACATATTCTTATTAGCACACACATGATGGGTTACCCCAATATCAACCCACCAACCACTATTGTTAGAACCTACCAAGTTAACTTCAGAGATCATGGCAATGACGTTAGACACCATATCAATCATGTCTATATTATCATTCACCATATTAGCCTGGCGTGGATTCACCCGCTTCGGCATCTTGCAATTAGCAGCACGGTGACCTGGCTGGTCACAGTTGTAGCAAGTCCCTTGGAACTTCTGTTTCACAATTCCAGCTTTAGGAGCAAGGTACTCAGCCTTCCCTTTGCCTTTCTTATCATTATTCCCTTTTCCTTTTCCTTTTGCCTTAGAATTAGACTTTGAAGATGACCCAACATGCTCAACCATATTAGCCTTGGCAGAATCAGGTGTATAAGTGTTTTTCTGAGCCAGCTTGTTGTCCTCTTCAATAACAAGGCGAACAATCAAGTCTTCAACACTCATCTCTTTTTGTTTATGCTTCAAGTAGTTTTTAAAATCTACCCAGCTTGGAGGTAACTTTTCAATAATAGCAGCAACTTGAAAAGCTTCACTCACAGTCATTCCCTCAGCACGAATTTCGTGTAGCAAAACCTGCAGATCTTGAACATGGGTTATCACATTCTTTGAATCAACCATCTTGTAATCCAAAAAATGAGCTACCATGAACTTCTTTGTACCAGCATCCTCAGTTTTGTACTTGCGTTCCAATGACTCCCATAATTCTTTGGCAGTCATGGTCTTGCAGTACACGTTGTACAACGAGTCAACCAAACCATTCAAAACATAGCTGTGACACAAAAAGTCTGAATGTTTTCATGCTTCCACAACTTGAACAGCCTGTGCATTAGAGGGTTGGCATTCTTTAGAAGGTTTTACCTGAGGAGTAGTCTCGTTTAAGAACTGCGCAAGGTTCAAAGTAGTGAGATAAAAGAACATCTTCTGTTGCCACCTCTTAAAATTCTGTCCATTGAATTTTTTTGGTTTTTGAGCATGATTTGCAACTGTGTTGGTAACCGGCGCACCAGTTTCGTTCATAGGAGCAGTCACATCAGTATCGATTGCCATCCTAAAAATTCACACACAAACAATTAAATAAACTGTTATAAATCGCTATCTAAGAAATTCAATCGTGATTTCTATAGCTTGTACCAGATTAGCTTCAAAGAAACTCAATCTTGGTTTTAATGAATCAACAAATCAGTTTAATAGAAACTCAATCTTGGTTTTAATGTAAACTGATTAGAACAACTGCTTTAAAAAACGTTATAGATCTGTAAATTAAAATCCGTTTAATTAAAACTGATTTCTAAAAAAACTCAATCTTGGTTTCGACTGGAAAACAAATTATATATAAAACCTGTAATAATAATTAATCCGATTAATAAAAGTGTTTTTAATTCTGTTACACATAATCTGTTTTAAGACTATAAGGAAACTGTTACACTTTTATTAATAAAATTGAATTATAATACAATAAATTAAATTAATAGAAAATAAAATACAGAAAAATAAATAACAGACAAAATGGGGTAGAAGCAGAATACAAACACTATGAATGATAAATAAATGTAAGCAGGTTAGTCGTCTGTTTCCCAGGGTACAACGTACAAAGCTGTTGTATAGCCGAACCTGATAAATTTGCCTGAAAAATCACAGAAGTATATTGCGTCTCTGATCGAAAGGCTTGCTGGAAATCGAATGGTAATAGGAGTCACGTTTTTTGCTGTGTCTCAAAACTGAATGAGAAGGGTTTAATTTATAGTGAAAACTTGTCTTGGTCACTAAGACAGAATATCAGCTAAATAATAAACCGATTTGCAAATCTGTTATTTCTATAAACACGATTTGAAATCTTCTATTTAATTTAATTGATTCTGTATAACTTGTTGATAAAGTTTAAATCAATTCTAAAATTAAATAGATACACAAAATCTGGAAACTATAACTTGTTGATAAAGTTTAAATCAATTCTAAAATTAAATAGATACACAAAATCTGGAAACTATTAAAAATGAAAACGAAATCTGCAGCAAAAACTTTCACGCATAGGCAAGCTGCATTCGTGTCAATTGATTCTGTATAACTTGTTGATAAAGTTTAATTGATTCTGTATAACTTGTTGATAAAGTTTAAATCAATTCTAAAATTAAATAGGTACACAAAATCTGGAAACTATAACTTGTTGATAAAATTTAAATCAATTCTAAAATTAAATAGATAGACAAAATTTGGAAACTATTAAAAATGGAAACGAAATCTGCAGCAAAAACTTTCGCGCATAGGCATGCTGCATTCGTGTTCGCAGATCGCGTGAGTTCAGAAACTTCGAACCCATTTCGGCCCAGAAATTTCTGCACCCCCCTGCGCGCACACGTAGGTGTGGGAGCATAACAAACCTAAAAGAATTTGATAGCCAATACCAAGATTTCCTTATAAACCACTCTCCACTTTCCTTTTTGGGCGATGCGAGAGGTTTTGTTTTTCTAAATTTTGTGTTCTACGTGCCTCATTTTGAGACACGATATCTCATTCATATTTACTTCATTTTGGACATACTTTAGCTTGTTGCGAAGCTCTCTTCGAGGAGAACGCAAAACTACCAACCAACACAAATGTATATAACATATACATACATTAAATATTATCCAAAGTTTGAAAAAATCATTTTGCAAAACCATTTTCCAACATATTTATTATTAGATACACACTTGTCCAATGTTGTACCTAATATAGAGCGATTTTTAAGTAGTTAAGTAGTCTGAAAAGCAATCCAGACACACACTTAGGGGGCGTTTGGGGTACACTTGACATGCTATCCATTTTCTTAAACACTTTTCATCTCTTGAACCACATACACAAACTTATATGTTATTTCGCACTGAACATAAAAAATGAAGTATTGCATTTTGATACGACGAAGAAGAAGCTAATAAGCTCCTTAAAAAACCTTCACCTATCCTGAATGCGAATATTTGAATCTAACTGTACAAAAATGCTACATATGATCTCTCGTTTCCTTTATCCTAAAAGCAACACGTGAAACACTATAGTTTTAGTTTCTTTCTCTGTTATAGTAACATACTAACACCTTGCTTAAAAACCCAACATCTAGATCAGAGCTCGTAAAAACGTTTTCACTTGATAACAAAGATATGACTTGAAATCCGTGCTAGGCTACTCAGTTTAAAAGTATATTAAGCATGAATTTCACACAAAGGGCCAAGAACGCAAGTCAAATAAGAAAAATCAAAAAAATATACCAAAGAAAGTGTTAACAAATAAAATTTCAATCATGTTAGTGATTTACGTCACTTTGAGATCACTTTCAAATAAAAGAAAACCCAAAAGATTGTAAAATACAGGAATTACATGAATGACTATTTAAAGAACTAGACTGGTACCCGCGCAATGCGGCGGCGGGTACCCGATAACTTAATTTTATGGCAAGAAAATGTTATTCATTGTTATTCATTTATACGTTTTTTTCTAACAATAAAATTACAAAAGAATGACAAATTTTAATTAAAATAACTTTAAGTAA
>BQNB010121932.1:0-20372 GCA_026074375.1 Tanacetum coccineum
TTCTAACAACGAAGCAAAGTATGAGGCACTGATAGCTGGCCTCCGGATTGTAGCGCAGATGGGAGTACGCAATGTGCGCGTGAGTGTAGACTCTAAGTTGGTAGCAAACCATGTACTAGGGGCGTACTTCGCTAAAGAACAAAATATGATCAAATATCTAGAGAAGGTCTGAGAAAAATTGTGTCAACCAGCTTCGCACATTTATCTAAACAGGTCTTGGTTGAGATACTTAAAGAAAATCCATACACGAGGAAGAAGTAGCCACGGTAGTAGAAGAAGAGGGAACAACATGGATGGCCCCGATAATAAAATACCTGAAAGATGGGACTCTTCTTGGTGACAAAAAGGAGGCAAGCAAACTCCGCATAAAGGCCAGACAGTACGAATTGTTGGAAGGGATTCTCCACAAGCGGTCATTTCTGAAACCATGGCTACGGTGTATCGGACCACTTCAAGCGGATTATGTGATCCGAGAAATCCATGAGGGGTCGTGCAGTTTGCACGCAGGACCGCGATCGGTAGTAGCCAAGGCTATGCGGCTGGGATATTATTGGCCAACAATGCACCGGGACGCACGAGAAATGATACGTACATGCAACGATTGTCAAATACATCGTCCCGTGCCAAGAAACCCTCAACATCCGCTAACCCCAATCACAGCCCCGTGGCCATTCTTCAAATGGGGAATTGATATAGCTGGTCCTTTCCCGGAAGGATCAGGTAAAGTCAAATTTTTAATAGTCGTAATGGATTACTTCACGAAATGGATAGAAGCGAAATCCGTGGCGACAATCACAGGAAATCAGGTGAAAAAATTCGTGTGGGACAACATCGTATGCCGCTTCGGTCTCCCAAGAGAAATAATCTCGGACAACGGCAAGCAATTCAGCGACAACCCATTTAAGGATTGGTGTGACAAATTGAATATCACACAGCGATTCACCTCAGTGAAACACCCGCAGTCTAATGGACTGGTAGAGAGGGCAAACCAGAGCTTGGGTGAAGGAATCAAGGCACGCCTGGGTGAAGGAAACAAGAATTGGGTAGAGGAACTCCCTTATGTCCTGTGGACCCATCGCACGATGATTAAGTCAAGTCATGGTGACACACCTTTTTCCCTGACCTATGGAACAGAAGCCGTCATACCTGCGGAAATCGAAATGCCCACCTACCGCACCTCGGCAGTAGACACTGTACATAATGATAAAGAGTTACGGCTAAATTTGGATCTACTGGAAGAAAAGCGGGAGCGTGCAGCAATCTGTGAGGCCAAGGCCAAAATGAAGATGACAAAGTATTACAATGCTAGGGTCTGTGGTGTTGCTTTTAGACTTGGAGACTTTGTTTATCGCAGCAATGACGCAAGTCATGCGGCAGCCGGTGGAAAGCTTGGACCAAAGTGGGAAGGTCCTTATGAGGTCACGGAAGCACTAGGTAATGGAGCATATAAACTAAGGACTATGGGAGGCGCAGACCTATCGCGGATATGGAACGTTACCAATCTGAAGAAATGCTACCTCTAGGCTGCAGCACATACATGGATGAACCCTCATTGTCGTTAGGACCCCTAATAAAATTAATCCATGTATCTTTTAATATTTTGTTCTTAAGATATTAATAAAACTCCGCAGGGCCTAGCTAACCCTGCGATTTCTCTATTTTGAAAATTTTCCATGTTACGGTCATTCCATGAATACATAATATTGCGATTATCTCTGGATGTTTATAGGATAAGTACCCTTGGTATGTGCTTAATTACACATACCATTTTCCATTAAAAATGGACTTAAATGACCAAAAAACGTACCAAAAATACATTGTATTTGTATGTTTTCACTTATATTGTTCAGGAAACGGATATCCGACAAAAGGACGAAAAATCGAGACAAAACGGACAAAACCGAGCACGGAATAGAAGAGCGTGAAAAAGTCAAAGTCAACCCCAAAAAATCAAAGTCAAAACCGATGCCGAAACCGAAGAAACACTTAATGGGCCCACCCGCACCCATCTAATGGGCCGGGTCAGCCCATTAGTGCATTATGAAGACCAAAATGTCCCAATACCCTTTTAATTTAAAACCGGCCCATTACCAATATATAAGTCCAAACAAGATAACAACCATTAGCCCACAACATCACTTAACCCTTTTCATAGTTAGTCCAAAAGGACTAACCATGCAATAGAAGTAAACAACTTCAGGGACCATTTCTGGTAAACCCACAAACCTTTAACACCATAAGGACGATCTGTGCAATAGACATATATACCTTGAAGGGCCAAAGTTGCCCATTCCCCAAACTTTAACCTTGTTATACCCAAACCCAGTCAAACCCTAATTTCCCGCCAAATCCCCTATTCACCCTTCCCTGTCACTCTCACCCTCGTTTACTGTTCCCAATGACAAAAACATCACCCTCCATCTTAAACCCCACCCCATAACAGTCCAATTGCCACCTTGGCAATCCTAAACAACACCATTGGCTGCAAGTTGATCAACGGCTGTGATGATAGAACTTGGGGACAAAGAAAATTCAATGGCTATGATAACTTTGGGATCTCTCTCACACAACAAACACAACTGCTTGAACTCTCTCAGTGAAGAAACACAACAAGAAGACTTAAAGACTTAGGTTTTTAGTATAAATATAGGACCCTTGTAGCTTATAGTTTTTTGTCGAATTTTGTTAAGTCAAGTATTGTATTAACAAAGTTTAGGCCATTTTAATTAACTTGTCTTTAAATTATTGTCATTTAAACTTTCTTGCATTGTAATCTTTTTAAGTTAATGAAATTTCAAGTTTTCCTTTAATTACTATCATTTACCTTAATTGTCTTTTAAATACTATTTTTAAGCTCTTGTATAAGCTTTTGAACCATTGAAAGCTTATATAAACACTTGTTTTCAATTCTGTCTAAAAATCCAAAAAAATCACAAAAATTCACCCTTAAGTTACCTCAGCTGAATTGGAAGATAAGCTAGCAAGGGAAGAGCTTATAGACCATACTAGCTTGTCTTTGACAAGCTAAAGCTTGTAGATCACTTTGTTTACCCTGTTTTGAGCAAGGGTTTTGTGAGTTTCCATTTTTCAATTTTGCTTATTTACTGTTCATCTGCTTATTATTGCTTATTTCCTGCTTTTTATTGCTTATCTATGTTCTTTTATGCTTATTTGTCTTAATTTATTGCTTATATGTCATTTAGTTAAGCTTTTGCTTTAAAACTGTCCTTAATAGCTTTTAACTGCTTATCTTTGTTGCTTGTTTAAAGTGCTTATTGTCTGTTGAAATTTGCTTATCTTTGCTTAAATTTGCTTTGTTACAATCTGTCTTTAAAGTCCTTAGCTCAAATCTTTGCAAATCACTTTGAAAATTGGTTTTTAAAAACTTAAAGGGGTGTTTGGTTTAAGGGTGAAAGTGGGTCAAACTGTGTTAAAAAAGGGTTTGGGTCACTTGGCCATTTTTAACAAGCTTATTTAAGTTATTTTTGTCAGTTTTAAAAAGTTTTTAAAGATTAGAACTCAATTTCAAAGTATTTTGAACTTGTCTTTTAAACCTATGGTATCAAAACAAAGTTCAAGTGCTTATTTGACTAAGACTTTTTAACAAGCTTTTAAGTGTTGTTTTGTGTTGTTATTAGTGTTAGAATGCAGTAGAATTTAGTTTGTTTAAGTAGGTATTTGTCACTTGTGTCCTGGTATAAAATCTGTCTAAGTTTTTTTTTCTAGTCTTAAAAAGCCATTTTTCAAATTCAAATTTAGGTTAGTTAGAATCATTTTTAGAATCTGCAATTTGGAGCATAAGCTCATTGGGTGTCAGTTCAAATATGTTTTAGCTTATTTTATATTTCAGCTTATTTTCTAGCTTATTTTTAGGCCTGCATATTGTCACTTGTCTTTTAAGAAAAAAAATCAAAAAAATGCATCCTGTGCAAGACAGTCTTTTCATTTAGCTTTTTAGTAGCTTATTTAAGTTTCAAACTCATTTGTATTTGCTGATTTTAGAAGCCCTTAGGACAAGCTTTAAGGTGATATAGCCCACATAGCCATAAGGATCCTTTAAGGTGCTTAAAATTAAGCCCAAAAGTGCCCCCTTAGGCTGTGTGATTGTCATTTTTAGCTTATAGCTTATTTGCCTTTTCTGTGCTTATCTGTCTGTTTTTCTTAGCTTATTTTTGTTCCTAGTGCTTATTAGGTTAGTTTTAGCTTATTTTAGCTTATTTTATCTAGGTTAGAGCTTCTTTGAGCTTAATGCATTTGTAGCTTAAAATTTCAAGTATAAAAAAGCCCTTGGTGATTCTGTTTTTTTAGCTTAGTTTAGCTTATCCTGTTAGCTTATTTTTGTTCTTTGTTGCTTATTAAGTATAGCTTATTATCTGTTTTAGCTTAATTCGTTTTACATTAGCTTATTGTGTTTTAAAATAGCAAACAGTTTAGCCTTTAAGTCATTTAGCATTCTGTCACTTTTTGAGCTTATTTCTAAGTTTTAAAAATTTTGTTTTCACAAAAGTTGCTTATTTTTTGCTTATTTAAAAAGTTGTAAAAAAATGGCAAATAAAAACATTTGGGAGTAGGGGAAGCCCCAAGTGAGCAGGGCTCGAACTCGGGACCTCAACCCCACTCACCAAACGTTTTAACACTACACACACTCACCACTCTGCCCTTGGGTCTTTTCCGTTTGAGTTTGCACACATTATTCTTTTATAACCATTTTAGCCCATTTAGCTTATAAGCTGTTTTTGATTTTTAACAGCTTATTTTGATAAGCTGTTTTACCCAGCTTATTTTTCTTAGGATAAGCTTTGTTCAAGCTACTTTTGCTAATTTTTTCAGAATTTTTATAATTAGTTTAGTATTTTTAATCATTTAATTTCATTAAAATCGTTTTTAATTCATAATAAATTATAAAAAAGTCAAAAAAATCTAATTCTTTTTTAGAAAATTTTCTTTTATCATTTAGGACCTAGGAAAATTAAATTTGCATCCGTAGGGTTAAAATTTTAGAATTTCTTTCCTTTACTTTTTTTTTTTTTTTTCTTTTTTTTTTTTTATTTATTTTTTCTTTTTGATTTTTTAAAGAACGGGATTAGAATCCCGTTCTCATTTTTAGTGTTTTAATCTTTAGTTGCTTTCGTTTTTAGGTTTTCTTTACTCGTTTTTTCATTTTAATTGTAGAAATAGGAAAACCAATCCAAAAATCTTTAAAACCATTCAAAAACGCGATCACAAACGTAAACCCGATTCTCAATTCGCACCTCGTTGGGAAACGACCCGGGAGATTTTAGATTTTACTTTGGTCAAAAGTAATTTCTTTTAAAATCTTTTGGAATTCTTATCATTGATATTTTTAACTCTTATTATATTTATATATATATATATATATATATATATATATATATATATATATTTATTATATACAAAGGGTTTAAATTTATCGACATCAATTTTTGGCGCCGCTGCCGGGGAGGTGTGTGCGATATTCGTGGTTCGTTTGAAGATTAGTTTTTGAAGACCCTTCCTCGTGAAGTTATCATTTTCCATTTGTGAATATTTTCTTATTAAAAAAATTAAAAAAAATACCAACAATACTTTTTCTAAAGTATTGAAAGTACCAAAAAAAATTAAAAAACCAACAAAACAAATTGTGGTGTTAATCGTTATAATCGGCTCACCTTTGAACTACAAACTATAAGGCGGGCTTGATCCAAGGAACATCGCCCAAAAAGGAAGATCGCTTTTAAATCGCTTTGGTGTGCTAATTCCTTCCGCTCTTTTGTGCGTAGTTTAAAGAGCTGCCGTGGACTTTTAACATCCGGTTACCAAAAATATTGTGTTGTTCTTGTTTTTAGTGCATGCGCACTCGCTCTTCTTCGAATCTAGTTGGTGAATCTTCTCCTAATCCAACTACTTCAAATCCGAGACGTCGTAACCAAAGACGTTCAAAGCAACCTTTTTCTATTGAAGAATCTCCCATAGCTACGATGGCCGATCAACGTATGGTATGCGTTTAATTACACATACTTTTCACCATTAAAATCGGACTTAAATGACCAAAAACGTACCAAAAATACATTGTATTTGTATGTTTTCATTTATATTGTGTAGGAAACAGATATCCGATAAAAGGACGAAAAAAAAAACCAAGCAAAAACAGACAAAATCGAGCACGGAATGGAACAGCGTGGAAAAGACAAAGTCAAATCGAAGCCAAAGACCAAAAAGTCAACAAAAGTCAACCCTGAGGAGTGGCAGTGGATCAAGCCTCAAAAACCGAACCCAAAAGCGTAATCGCCAAAAAGTGGGCCCACTTACCTTATAACAAATAAAAGCCCATTCCTTTTATTTCCAACAAAACCAAACGAGCCCAATTGATATAACAAAGCCCAAGTCCATGAGACTTAACGGGCAAGGACTTCATTTGAAATAACACATATAACCTTTAAGGGCCGAAGCTGCCATTTCCCAAACTTGTTAAACCCACAAGGACTGAATTTGTAACAAAGATATAAGGGTTGAGGGACCATTTTTGAAAACACACCAAACTTACCCCTGAGTCATATCAAAAACAGAGATATTGTATATCTTTTTCACCATTTCCCGCCAAATCTCAATCTCCTAAAACCTGTCCCTTTCCCACCTCGTTGACTACCCACAACCCTCCAAAACCATCCCCCTCCTTTACCCCATACCCACATGGACTTAGTCAAGCTGGCAATCCCCAAAGCCTTCATTGGCCAAGAAAATGATCAAGGGTTGTGGTGATTCAGATTGGGCTCCAAGATGAATTAATGGCCAAGATTGAGCTTTTGATTACTCACACGCAACAAACACACATGGCTCATCTGTCTCTACAAAGAAACACACGAAGAAGTGGACAAAAAGACCAGGGGAAGCCAAGAACCTAGAAGCTTCTTAACCTAGTATAAAATAAGCTCTTTGTAAGCCCTTTAAGGCAGTTAGTATCAATTAGTTTTAATCTTAGCTTTAGTTAACCTAGTTATTTTAATCATTGTCTTTAATTTTCTAAACATTGTAAACTGTTTTTATGGGAAGCTTCTGATCATACATTGCAGAAAGCTTAGATTCAAATGATACGATAGGATGTGGTTCAATGCATTTGTCCATATACAGGGTCGTCTTTAAAGGCGTGCAGGGTGGGAGACCGCACAGGGTCTCAAAAATTTTAGGAGTCCCAAAATTTGTTCCGTTAACAATTATATGCATGTGTACACGTATTTTTCGAAGAAAACAATGTTTATATTAGGACATATCTTATTTCAGAAAAATTTTAAAGACGGTCATGTTCATATACAATTTAAACAATAGTGGCTATATAGCTATGTGGTTAAATGCATTTGATTATACTTATAACACATAATATACATGTTAGATTTTCCCGCATAATGCTCGTTGCAATTAAATCGTATACGTACACGCGTGTTATGTGTACGCATATGTTGTTGTCGTGACACTGATAGGTTACTGGTGACATTAGACATGTAGCATAAATGGGTTAGAATCATGTTTTTTATTGTGTCTATATAATAACTAGGTTGCTACACGATTTAACTGTCACGAGTTGATTGTAACAGAAAATATTAAGTTGTGAAATCGCAAATAAACTGGTCTGAGTTGTATAACCTTTTTCTTCTCTTGCTAAAAACAAAAATATATTAGCTGTACTTCTCATGTTAACGCAGGCCCAGCTAAAGTGGGTTGTCCATTATTTATCAGATTGGGCCTTTATCAAGATTAGAGAATCCAAACTATCCAACAATAATAACAGTAGACCCAGCTAAAATGAGTTGCCCATTGTTACCGCTAGGGCCTAGGGGTGAGCAGAAAAACCGAAAAATCCGAATAAATCGAAAACCGAAACCGAACTGAGCCGAAAATAACTAAATCGAACTAATAACCGAACCGAATTTGTCAAAATCGAACCGAACCGAACTACGAATTCGGTTCTCTGGTTGGATATGGGTTTAGCAGTCTGAACCGAGAACCGAACCGAGAACCGAACCGAAAACCGAATTTATATAAATATATATATATTTTTATATTTATATATATAAAAATATCAATAAAATTTTATCCTAATATAAAAAAACACTTTTTATTTTTGTAATAATCTTTTTTGCTAAATATCTATGTATTATTTTCTTTTTTTAATAAATAGTGTAATTCGGGTTATTCGGGTCAACCAAAAAACCAAACCAAATTCAAATCTGGTTCTCGGTTTTTTCGGTTCGGTTCGGTTGAATTCTAGTTCGGTTCGGTTTTCGGGTTGACTCAAAAAAATTAACCGAACTAATCGAACCGAATAACCCGATAACCGAACCGATCAACACCCCTAGTTACCGCCAATTTAGGGTGTTCGTTGGTTCGGCTATATGCGAGATACAATTATCTAGATTGACCGAAGAAAATCCTAATAACTACTTATTTAATATAAAATTTTAATGAGATACAAAGTTTATCAATGTAAAGTAACATTAGAAATACTTAGAAAATACCATTACATCACGTTAGAGAATTAATACTCCTCCGTCTCATTTTTATTGTCTATCTTTTCATTTTGGGATGTCATAATTTTATTATCCACTACTAAAAATAGATAAGGAAGTTTGATCAGGTTTACTATATTATCCTTATTTGAAATTATTATTGCAAACTTTAAAGAAGACTTTAATTAATTAGCTAAGGGTAAAACTGTCATTCTGTCAAAAAGTAAGAAGGAAAAGCAGTAATAAATGCATTTTTCTTAAATTGTGTGTTTTTTGTCAGATGACAATAATTTTAAGACGGAAGGAGTATGTGATTATCACTAGTAGTGCTTAGTTCAGGCTAAATACGACCGTTTTTACGAGTTATACCACAAACCCAACTTATAGTGCAATAGGTTCTTCAGTAGTCATTCTCATGTTAGAAAAAATAGAATTCATACATTTGCCTAACGAAGTGTAGAAAAGATGAAATTTGCATTGTCCGCTAATACTTGGACTAGTATGACTCAACTAACCATATCTTGACGCTGGTAGATCTAGATGATATATTTTACATATAAGCCTAATAGAGATGTGTTGAATATGACAATGAAGAATATGTTATATTGAGAGTGTTTCAAGAATGGTCCCTTGCATATCTCGTGAAAATAATCTAGTTAAGGTTACTTACCTTGATAGATCTTGTGGATGTTCTATGATGTATGATTGAAATAAGACGCATTGTAAATCAAGTTTTACGGTACCTTTATTTTTACCTTAAATGATTTACGTCAAGTGGAAACTTATGTCTAAATAAAAATGTTTACGTCAACTTTTACATGGTAACACCAAAATATTATTTAGACATTTTCTATAGTTTGTTAAATGGTTTGATCATAATGTAATTTAACAAACATATTCAAACATGTGTTGAAGCATACTTGAGACGTCGAGAAAAGTTGATGAATGTATGCTTATGCTTTGATGATTCGTGGTTACGAGTATTTTGTTACTTTATGTAGTACAAGTTACATGTTTGTCACCACAAAAACACAAAAAAACTGTATAGATTAAATGCCAAAAGTTCAATATAGATCCAACATTTGTCATAGACCCAATGAATCAATTATAGCCACTCATTTTTTCATCAAAAATAAAAAAACTCACTTTCCACCTCTTTTTTAAAAATTAAAATATCTCCACACGCCGTTGTTAATCGTTAAGCACAAAAACAAAACATACCATCGCGACGAGGAATTAAATTATCCTTTTTATAGAGGGGTGCGACATATGTACTTTCGCGAACTTTTTTTTATGTAATCAGATTTGTTGAATGTAAAGGTAAAGTAATATATACGATTTTATAAAATCATATATGATTTATGAAATCATATATGATTTTATGAAATCATATATGATTCGTTGTACGAATCATATATGATTCGTCATACGAATCATATATGATTCGTCATACGAATCATATATGATTTTCGCAATTCGTGACTGAAACAAAATTGAAAAAAGTTTGTCGGAATCACAAATCATATATGATTTTCGCAATTCGTGACTGAAAAAAAAAATCGAAAAAAGTTTCTCGAAAGTATATCGTGTCACCCGTCTACTGAAAGATAAAAAAATACTCGTCGCGATGGTGTATTTTTTGTCGTGTGACGATTTACCGTTTGTAAGATATTTTATTTAAAAAAAAGGTGAAAAATGAGTTTTTTTTATTTTTGATAAAAAAATGAGTGGCTAGGATTGGTTCATTGGGTCTATGTTTGTCACCACAAAAACACAAAAAGACTGTATAAATTAAATATCGTAATATTTACACTAACAATTAGTCATTATATATTTTATGTTCTTAATCTCTATAAACTTACACAAAATAGAAATTCAAGAAAAAAATAAGGTTAGAAAGACGTGTAAAATGATTAATGATTGAGTTAACTAAAAAATACTAACCGACGTTAGTGAAAAGTACTGTAAGTAATATAAAAAAGGTATAACCACTGTAATTAATTTAAAAAACCAAAAAGTGCGGTCGCGTATAAAATAGAAGGGTGGATGTCACGTCTCGCGTTTTTACGCGTCTTGTTATGTTTTTTCACGCTTCGTCTCACGTAACGTTTAATGTCACACCCTAGTATATTTTGTAACGTGAAAATGACGCCTCGCGCTTTAGCAGCGCGCCTTGTAAAACCCAGTAATTTAAAGGGTAAAAGCTAAGAATGATTAATGTACTTCTCAGGATAACTCATTATGCTTCCTTTACAAAATATATCGTCATTTAACTTAGCGTACCTCCCACTAGAACTCATTATACATAATAGATCCTACACCTTTCATATAAAAAGACGAAAATACCCTTGTCTTCCTCCCAAGCCATTGCTACCATTTTCACTTGCCAACACTTCATCATATTCGACTGCCAAAACCACCACCACTTTTAGCAGACCATCACCTATCACCACCACACCCACGTTGTTTAGCTACCAAAAGGCATACAAAGCGAATTAGAGTGAATAAAATCTTATTTTCGA
Organism: Tanacetum coccineum; assembly: GCA_026074375.1. Lineage (NCBI taxonomy): Eukaryota > Viridiplantae > Streptophyta > Magnoliopsida > Asterales > Asteraceae > Tanacetum > Tanacetum coccineum. The sequence continues at coordinate 11,024 of BQNB010121932.1, forward strand.
ATCTTAAAAACACCAACGTCATAAACCTATGTCATCATCAACACTGCAGAAGAAAAAAATACTCTCCTCCTTATCTCAAAAAACCAAACACAAAATCATAACTTCAAAAATGGCCAAAATACACCAAAACTTGTTTACAAACAACCTTAAATCACTTCCAACCAAACCCCTACTTTTAAATTCACTCGCATAATAAACTCCTCATTAACATCTTAACTAGACAAAAAAATCAACACAAAATTATCTTTAACAAACACAATTGGTGCTAACATAAAGTCATCATTTGACTATAACAGTACCAATAATGGGCATGGTCGTTATGAATATGAAAAGGGTTTAGTGGGAAATGGTCAAAGATAAAGTTATGTAGGCCAAGTGAGATAGTGTGGAAGGAGCTGTGTAATAATAAGGAATATTTGGACTGCGGTTGGGCATGGTGGTCTTGGGAAGGTTGTTGCTTGGTGTAGATTGGTTGTTAGACTGATAGTAATTCCATCGGATGGTTGGGTCGGTCTAGAGGCGATCGACTGGTCCCCCTTTACGAGGACTGAACGGTTCAGTCAGTCTAGCCTTCGAAATGAGTTATTCGATCCGTGTGTAGACCGAATGAATTGGAGTGTTTGTGTGTGTGGTTTTGTTTTTTAATCTATATTTGCGAGGTTGTTTCTGGTTGTGAGTCTGATCTCCTTACTACGAGCGTTTGGTCTGTATTTGGTCTAAGAGAGAGAAGTTGAGTTGTCGCTGATGTGACGGGTTGGTTCGGTCACATTGTCCGGTTGCATTACTATCAGCCTTAGGAAATCGCCTGGATACTACTTGGTATATTTACAGGGGGTTTTCTGCATACCGAAAGGTATCTTCACGTTGTGGAATGAAAATATGCATAAAATGACTTAATTACCCTTCACATACAATTCCTAACGTGTATAATGACAATGTTAGAAGTACACGAAGCATAAGAGAGCATGGTACAGTTGGCTGGTGGCTTGGCGCTATGGCGCTAGCCCAAACTTTGCTCGCGCCAAAAAAACCGACTCTGGCGCCAAAGACTCTCGCGCCGGCAGGACCAGCCCACGCCAAGGCTTATTTTCGTTTTTTAAATTCGACCATTATAAAACGGTAAGGGGGAAAGTAGTCTATTTTTGTGTATTTACTCCCTAAAGTTTCAAATTTTTACCCTTTAAAAATCTTATAAATACCTCCTTATTCTATTATATTTTACACACTCTTCCAATATAATTCATAACACAATATTTTCTACTTCACTCAATATTTTCTCACCAAAATAAATCCAACCAACACAACGAGCCCCAAAACCAAATTCTGGGCTTGTCTAATCCCAACACACAAATGCCTACTTACTATCCCAACTATATATAACCCATATGTTAATCCTGGTCAACAAGTTTTATTTCAACAATGGAAACTTCAACAACAATTCCAACATACCCATATTTTCCAACAACAACTAAACCAAGTCGCTTCTTCCCAACAACAATCCGACCAACTATCCCAACAACCACAAGAAGAAGAAGCCGACACGACCCCGATGTCGACCAAATCAAAGGGAAACGTATCAAGAAAATGTCTAAGGTATCCCGTGAAACGGACGAGGAGTTACTTTTGGCGGAATGTTACATATAAATATCCAAGGATCCAAACGTTGGCTCGGAACAAAAAATGAAACGTTTTGGTACAAAGTTCTCGACCAATACAATGAACAAGCAAAAATTAACAAATTCTCGGTTCGTACCAAGAACATGTTGACGGGAAAGCAGACTCTATTGAATCGAGAGGCTGGAAGGTTTAATTTGTTGGTAAACGAAACGAAAGCTCTAAGTGGGGAGAACGATGAAGATTGGTTGACAAGGGTTAAAATTGTGTATAAATGTGTCACGGGTACGAAATTTAAGCACAAGAGCGCTTGGTTATTTTTGAAAGATAAACACAAGTGGAAAAATCCCAATTCGACAAACGCGAGACGAAATCGAGGATGGGACGAGGAACCTGAGCTCTATGGAGACGACGAGTTGTCGCGTCTACACGGTAAACAAAGAATTACTAAGAGTCAAGGTTCTACAAACTCGCCCGCTAGTTCCGGTTCAAACCCGACAATGTTTCAATATATGCTCCAACAACAATACGAGTTAGACATGATGTGGAGGTTGTGAAGACTTCACATGAAGCTTTACCATCCCTAGGCAGTGTACTTAATTATTGCAGTGTAGTATAGGCAAGACTCGAGGATTGTTATCGTTCTCTAGGGGAATAGGTTGAGAAGGATCGAACACGGTCTAACAGAATTCTAAAGGGTTGAGAGAAGATTCTTTTTGTGTTTTTATATTTTTTAAGAAGCAAGTAAATATCATGGTTTGAGAGGTTGGTTTGTTTTAGCTAATTAAACTAAATATAATCTAAACTACTGGTGATAACTTTATGATAAAAAGATGTATTTACCTAATCATGCACTACTCCTCAGATTGCTTCTCCTAGATTTGTTGCTTTGTCACACTTGTGATGATCTGTGTAAGTATTTCCTAAGTCATGAACGAATTACACGAACCCGCCGTCTATTTAATATTCCGTTAAGGCAACATACAAGTAAGGTAGTATGAAGACTATTACCGATGGTATCCTTTCTACACACTCGCGTTTCCCTAGACGTCTATGCCAATTTAATATCTTATGGCTAGTTTTCTAGAGCCTAACGCGCACATCCATCAACAAGAAGCAACATTAAAAGGATCTACAACCTAAGTTTCATGCAATCATAAGTAAATACAAAGGAGGGTTTAACCTATCATGTTATAAAGAAAGCAAGAACATAAATCAATCAAACAACACATAGACATATTGAATGATTAATGATAAACAATCTTACTTGATTAAAATATGGATTAAAGGTAGTTACAATAGGGTTTTGAGGCCCTAAAAACGACCTAAAAGGCTGCTAGAATGACTAGGGATTGTCTCCCAAAAGTTATACAAAGTTACACACTTAAAACCCTAAAATTGGTTTTGTATTTATAGTGAAAATGACGCGACGACGTCGCTTTAAAGTTGTGACGCCGTCGCCACGTGGATGATTCAAGATCCTCTTTAAGTCGGTCACGTCCTGAACCCGTCGCTAGATCTCTAACGCCGTCACAATGAAGATCCTGACGCCGTCGCTTTATCATCCATTCCAGTCACATATTCGGGTCCAAGCTTAATGATGTCTCTATAAAATCCATCTTCTAAATCGGATGGCTTCCTACACCCTCTATCATAGTCATCTTCACTGAGTATTATCCTAGATGACAATAAGTCGTGACCTTCGCTAAACAGTTCACTTCTCTCTGGGTCCTTATATGGTGTTTTAAAAGTAATCTCTTTAATTCTATCCGTGGAAGTCATTAAACCGTGTTTCCTATTTATAACAAAGTAAGCGATTTCAACGAAGGGTCATCCAAATACTACATGGGACAAACTAGGATCAATATTGGCCTCAATATTTTCCAAAATAGTGAAATCCATAACGTAACTCATATTTCCTACAAATACGTGCATATCCCTTCCTAATCCTAATCCATAAGGTAACTCGTTGTTTCCTAACAAAGACGTGCATATCTTTCTCGCTGATCCTACGCGGAAATTTCTTCCTAGTAGTAACCATATCCACTCGTTTTGAAATAAAGTTATAATAGGCCTAACAGGATCATATTGTTGTCATAGGTTAGGTGCAAATCTATGTATGCGTTCGGCCGTAAATTTATGGTGTCTTTTCATTGCAGGGGATTTTGGAGGTTGTCGTTGGGTGTATGGGTCTCACCCTTTTTTTGACTCCTAATTAAGTTATGTTTAGTGAGCATTCGGGCATCTCCTTGATCAATGATTCATAAATTGCTTCCTCACCTGTATCAACTAAATTTAGAGGCCCTTCGACATCTAACCATTCAATTTCCTCATCATTCCTGCTAGGTCCAATTTTATCAATAACAGTTGGGTCTTTCAGTTTCGGTTGTGGCGTATCCCTTTGTTCTTCCTCACGTTCAACGGTGTTGGTGTTTTTGGGGCTGCCCTCTCCTTTCTGCTATTCCTCTTCTGGCTTGTCATGAGGTTACTTTGATGGATTGTGATGGTGTTGATCAAACCATGGATATGGGTTGAGCATTGTGGGTCTTCAGTTTGGAAATAAGATACGAGCAATACAAAACTTGAGTTGAGTGGTTATTCTAGTTTCGGGTTGCTTAACCAATGGAGCTAGGGGAGTGCTCGCCTGCCATGCCTATACAGTGTTTCGATCGTGTGATGTCCTTCAATACTGTGTCGTTTTTGGTCATCGCGCTTTTGTTGTTGTTTGAAATCCGGCGTTAACTTAGAAAATCTAGCGGTCTGAGATGCATCGGATGTCTGGACACTAATCTTCGAGATTTGATTTATTATTGAAATTTTGAGGATTGTTGTTGAAGTAACAGTTCGGGATCGAACCGTTGGATTGGAACCGGTTAGGTGGGTTTGAAAAATTATTTTGACAATTTTGGGGTTGTTGTCCACCGCTAAGGTTCTTGAGGTGACTTTTCCTATGATGGATTGTAGGTGTCACCAGATTGTTTTGCTCGGGCCTGAAGTGTTCCACTTTACATCCCGGTTCTGGTATGCGATGGGACTGCATATTCAATAAAGGCGCTGTTCATGGGATTGTCCATTGCAGTACTGAGGTTTCTATGGGGACCACTGCAGATCTCACATGAAGAAGTGATTTTGTTTACTTGAGTAGGTTGCATCGGAGCAAGATGAGCTTCCATCAAGCGTTGAACTTGATTTTCGAGCTCGGTTAAATGGCGGTCGGATGTACTCGGGACATCTTGAGGCAAAGAGATTGCCTTGACCGGCTTAGCGAAATCGCATTGGGTGCGTTTCCTATCTTTCATTTTCATAGAGGGCTGAGGTCCTTTTAGTATTATGCCCCAGGGTTCTTCGGGTTTCTGTCACGGAAGGCTTGCCACCAGCCGCACAATTACTTGGGATCAATGGTTTTCGTTCTTGCTGTGACGGGATTTTGAAATGGTCTATAAAAGATTTGGACTTGGAGCCAAAGGATCGATGTCTGATGACATGGTACTTTTTGGAGAAGTCTCCCTTGATTGAAACGACAGTCCATGCTTCAGAAAGAGGATTCTCTTGTGATGTGTTGTTTGAAAACCGGAAATTCATTGCGGAGTTTTGCAGTCCTTCCCGGTGGAACAATTAAGCATAGGAATAACGAGTAGTAAGATCTCCTCAGTTGTGGTGATGAGATCTGATGGATGCCGGTTTCTAAGCCAATTGTTGGGGTTTGATCGCGAAGGGAAAATTGAAATAAACGCATGCGCGTTCTTTCCCTGTTTTTACCGTCAAGGTCAAGTGAGTCCACAATGTTTTAAGAAATCTCTTGATGTGTTGTTTATCGGATCCTCGGAACGAAGTACGTGGATACTCTTTGTGCTCATGAGCATCCGTTTTGCACCAACTGGATGGTGTCGGATCGAAGAGGTACCACATTGTTCCCTTCGGGGAGCTCAATGGTGTTCCTGTAGCCTTCGTGGCTGGTTTTTGTAGAAATCTTCCAGAGTACGATAGGTCTTTCGCGCGTTCTCCCATGGTGTTTGACAAGATATGGGAATTACTGTGAAACAAAATAACACGAAGAAAAGATAGACTACGAGAAAGCTAATGTACGAAATTAAAATTCTCACTTGTAGGACTCAAGCGAGTAGAACTAAGTTAAACAATGATCGAAACCTAACTATTCCTCACGCAGCTGCGCCAAAAACTTGATGTGGAGGTTGTGAAGACTTCACAGGAAACTTTACAATCCCCTAGGCAGTGTACCTAATCGTTGCAGTGTAGTATAGGCAAGACTCGTTGCAGTGTACCTATGGAATTAAATACGTTGCGTGACCTCTTCTGCTCTTTTTCTCTTCTGAAAATTGACTTTTTTGGTTTAGGTATCGAGAATATGATTTAGCACACTTAAAACTCGTTTTTGAGCCTTCTATTTATAAGGTCTGGAAGTCGGTTGGATACGGCATATCCAAGAGTTGGATATGACGTATTGGGGATTTTTTGGAGTAGGAACCACGCTTGATATCTTCCAGAATATTATATTGATTCCATATCTTGAATACGGAGTATTGAGCCCTCTGGATACGGCGTATTGATCTTTATTCCTCTATGGTCTTTGGTGAGTGCAGGCACGGATACGCCGTATCTTCCTTGATGGATACGGCGTATTGGTCTTCAGAATAGTAATCTTCAAAATATCTTCATTTAAGTTCCAGAATGCGCGTCTTTTGCTAACTTTCACCAATTACTCCATAATTACTACAATTCTCAAATATAAATGATTAAGTAACAATTCTTTGCAATAACTATACAAAATGGGTTAATAACATGGGATAAATGATGCTATAAAATAGACGTTATTTGATGTCATCAAATATCCCCTCACTTGAATCCTACTTGTCCTCAAGTAGACTTTAGAAGTTTATAAAAAATGTATCCCTAAGGATATTTTCCGTTAAAGCACTTATTTGATCTATTACAAGTACACAACCAAACACCTCACGAAATAGGAAGATGAAAACACTCAAATCACTCAACTAATCTATGTGGTAACATGTAACTAATTCACTCAATTGCTCGGTCGTGACGAGTATTCTATCATAAGCTTGGCAAGGATACACATCTCCACCGCTAAAGCTAAGGAGTAACAAGTTTATAAAGGTAAATATGGGTTTTTGTATGGAAAGGCGTACGGTTTGATCATTCTACAATCTTTCACCAGAAGTACCACTCCAACAAGGCAGCTGAAGCACACATACACACCCAGAACGCCGGGATAGACATGTGTGTTCGATCACATCCCCATTCGAATTTAACCAACGGTTAGGATGAAGAATGATATAGGGTAGGAACCTTCTAACTTTCACCAAAAGTCGTAAACCAACGAGGTACAAGACATGCATACATGGCCGTAACGACGAAATAGACATGCATGTTCGTATGAATCCTCATTCGCGTAAAACCAGCGGCTAATCATCAGGTGAGAGGGAAGTAAATTGTTGTTAAATAAAAATCAAGAAACAAATAGATTAAGACTTAAGATACAAGTTGCTAGACACTTATTTCCCGACCGTTACCATGATAAAGACACAACTATTTACAACGTCTTGATCATCGATCAAAAACAACAACCTAAGTTGGCGTTCCCGTAACGGTCAACTTCCTAATCTTCCCAAAACTTTACATACTCTACAAGGCAAGTGGGGTGTAACCTTTGCCCTTTTTGTGTTCTGAATATTTCATATATAGTCCTTTGACTATTTGACTTTTGTCAGTTTATTCAGATTTTGTATCGTGTTGACGGTGGTGATTTTTATGAGAATTGTGGTGATTTATGAGTATTGTGATAAATTGTGGTTTATTGTGATTAATAATCCCTTTTGGAATGTATTATTGTGTTATTTATATTCCGGGTAGTTTGACCCGTGAATTTTGGGAAATGCCGAAAAACGAGTCTGACACGTCTGTTAATGTCCAAATGAGTTTTGAAGGGTTTAAAGTGGAAATATGTCGTGTAAATACTCTAGGTTAATGGAAAAGTATTTTTAAGGTGAATAAAAATGCTAATTAACTTTGGGGTAAATTTTACGGTTGAGTTTTACGAGTATTTAAGTGATCCCGACATGAAAAGAAAGACCCGAGACCCATAGGATCCCATGGCCGTCAATAGGGTCAAAAAGGAGACAAGAAGGCACTTTTTTAGCAAGCTTGTCCCAAGATGTGTACATTTATAATGCTTATCACTAGGCATTCTATTCATTCCATTTTTCATATAAAAAAACACTTGTGTGTGTGTGTCTGTGTGTCTAGTTCGTCCGCCCCTAAACCACTACCAATCCACCATAAATTTTCCAACTTTGATTGAGAACGTGATATTCCGGGTTGATACGAGTGTTTGGGTGTTCATTTAAATAATGTTTGGGTTGTGCGGTTCGTGTCGAAATATACATTTTTGAAGATTTTCTTGTAAGTTTTCAAATTTAAATTTCGTTTGTCCTTTTGGGTGTATTTTGATGCATAGATGTTAGTTGTACAAGTTGATCGTTGTGGAAATCGATTTTTGGAAGCGAAATGAATAAAAAAAGTGTGTTTGGTTTGTTGGATTAAAAAAGGAAAAAGGAGGTTTTTGTAGTTTTGATGTTGTGGTCGGGATGGTTGAATAATATATGTTGCTAGATAGCTTATTTTTTATAGTAGCTTGTATAGCTTATTCAGGCTTATTTTTAAGCTATTTCTTGGTTTATTTTGGGCTTATAAGCCACTAAAATTTCTCAAAATCACTAGGAAAGTGATTTTGACTATTTTGTGTCATGACGTATGTTTGAGGACTATTTTTGAGGCTTATGGTAGTAACCAAATGCGATATGTAGCTTACTAGCTTATTTTTAAGCTTAATATACGTATTTTTGAGCATATGGGCTCACGGCTCAATAAGTCCATTTAAGTCGTGGCTTAATAGGAGGACTTATTTTGGTCCGGATTATTTTCTACTTATTAGTATATGCTTATGTATGTAAATTGACCTTGATTTTGGACTTGGATCGTATTTTGAACTTATAAATATCTTAATGGACCCTTATTGGGCCTTAAAGCCCAATAAGCGTATTTAGTCGTTATGAGAGTTTTGATGAACTTTTAAAAGTGAAAATATGTTTACAAAGTGATATTGAACGATATTTTGGGGAAAACGTTTAGTAAACGTTAAAGATTGAGATTTTTGGAATTTTGTCAAAAAGTGTCGAATTGGTGAAAAATGTTGAAAATAAGGTTTGAAACCTTGGAAAACGTTGTATGAGCGTATGGGTCATGTCGAAATTTCATAAAAAGTTTATACTTAGAAATTTTTTTAAAAACATGATTTTTGATTTTAAATAATAAAATATTATTTAATTCATCTTTATTTAATTAATAATTCACTTAAAGACATATTAATATATAATTTTTCTCGAAACTTCTCGGATATGTTTATTATGAGAAAACGTTTCATTTTCAACCATATTATGATTATTTTGGAGTGACTAAGGTTACCGAATGAACTTGTCAGGATATATTTATAATTATTAATTATAAATATTTACTTATATTACTTATCTATTTTCTCTAAATAGTATAAGTATGTATTATCGAGTAATGAGATTGTTATGATTGTGGAGATATGTCGTCAACCATCACACCACTAAATTTTTTTGGGTAATTATACAACGCGTCTAAACTCTATGCATCAAACGTGAAGATTGTTTTGGAATTTGATGATTAAATTGGG
>BQNB010121933.1:0-2500 GCA_026074375.1 Tanacetum coccineum
AAGTCGCAACAACGGGCGAGGAACCATCAGTGCAGGTTTACGTCGTGCGAGGACACTTGGTCAAGTCGCTACGACGTGCGAGGAACCGTCAGGGCAGGTTCACGTCGTGCTAGGAAAGTTGATCAAGTCGCTACGACGTGCTAGGAACCGTCGGGGCAGGTTTACGTCATGTGAGGAAACTTGGTCAAGTCGCTACGACATGCGAGGAACCGTCGAGGCAGGTTTACGTCGTGCGAGGACACTTGGTCAAGTGTCTACGTTGTGCGAGGAACCGTTAGGGCAGGTTTATGTCCAGCGAGGACACTTTGTCAAGTCGCTACGACGTGCGAGGAACCGTCATGGCAGGTTTACGTCGTGCGAGGAAAGTTGGTCAAGTCGCTACGACGTGCGAGTAACCGTCGGGGCAGGTTTACGTCATGCGAGGACACTTGGTCAAGTGTCTACGTTGTGCGAGGAAACGTTAGGGCAGGTTTATGTACTGCGAGGACACTTGGTCAAGTCGCTACGACGTGCGAGGAACCGTCGGGGCAGGTTTACGTCCTGCGAGGAAAGTTGGTCAAGTCGCTACGACGTGCGAGGAACCGTCGGGGCAGGTTTACGTCGTGCGAAGACACTTGGTCAAGTTGCTACTACGTGTGAGGAACCGTTAGGGCATGTTTATGTCCTGCGAGGACACTTGGTCAAGTCACTACGACGTGCGAGGAACCGTCAAGGCAGGTTTATGTCTTGCTAGGAAAGTTGATCAATCGTTACGATGTGCTAGGAACCGTCAGTGCATGTTTACGTCGTGCGAGGAAACTTGGTCAAGTCGCTACGACGTGCGAGAAACCGTCAGGGCAGGTTTACGTCATGCGAGGACACTTGGTCAAGTAGCTACGACATGCGAGGAACCATCGGGGCATGTTTACGTCGTGCGAGGAACCTTGGTCAAGTCGCTACGACGTGTTAGGAATCGTTGGGGCAGGTTTAGATCGTGCGACGAAACTTGGTTAAGTCGCTACGACGTACGAGGAACCGTCGGGGCAGGTTTACGTCGTGCGAGGAAACTTGGTCAAGTCGCTACGACGTGCGAGGAACCGTCGGGGCAGGTTTACGTCGTGCGAGGAAACTTGGTCAAGTCGCTACGACGTGCGAGGAACCGTCGGGGCACGTTTACGTCGTGCGAGGAAACTTGGTCAAGTCGCTACGACGTGCGAGGAAACGTCGGGGCAGGTTTACGACGTGCGAGGAAACTTGGTCAAGTCGCTACGACGTGCGAGGAACCGTCGGGGCAGGTTTACGACGTGCGAGTAACCTTGGTCAAGTCGCTACGACGTGCGAGGAACCGTCGGGGCAGGTTTACGTCGTGCGAGGAAACTTGGTCAAGTCTGGTATACGACGGGCCGAGGAACCTTGATCTGTTCCGATCTCGCTTCTTAGGATCCTTGGTTGGTCTACAACGGGCCTAGGAACGATGAGGAACCTCGAATCAGATAGCCAACTACCAACCTTGTCGGGCACCAAGGTGTGAGAGAGACCATGGTACCCCCTATATATACTTATTGAGAAAAAACTTAAGTGACAGGAACAGACATTAAATTTTTGAGGAGTCATACTATTTTGTATTTTCACATAACTCATTCGTTTGACTTCGTATTGAGCCGAAATTTTTTGTGTGCCATCTCTAAGATGAACATGAGGACTTGAAATAAAATAAAAAGCATTTTTGGGTTTCTCGAGAGGGTCTCGTTTGCAACGCGGCGTCACGTGACGACCGAGTCGGAAGTCGACGAAACGTGGCCGGATTGGCACGACGATTCTTGGGCGACGGAGATAATGAACATAGTTGGAATGATAGATAGATATCGCGGCTTTCGTGTAACCACTTTGAGATGTGTTGTACTCGCGTTTTAGTTTTTTCGTCGTTTGCAGCAAAGTTGGCATGCGATGATGTTATTTCTTATTGATATCAATGATTGACTTTGAGAATGACATTTTCGCGACAAGTGTTATTCGAGCTTCGTAATCTTGAGCGTATTCATTGTGACGTGACTTGGCATGATCGCCAAGTCTCTGGTGTTGCTACGACACTTTCCCTGGTTAATTCTTTCACAAACGTCTATGGCGGTTGGTCGGCATAACTTTAAAGCGTCGTAACTTTTAACTCGGACGTCGGATCGAGACGATATTTTTTGAATTACCATATTTTTTTGATATTTCTTGAATTACCATATTTTTTAAGCGAATTCAATCGTTTCACGAACGTCGGCCGCGCTCGGCATAACCGAACGACGTCATGTAAGTTTCTTATATTGCTTGCAAATTGACTATAACATAATAACTTGTGCAAACTATGACGGGTGCGATCATACCAGCACTAATGCACCGGATCCCATCAGAACTCCGCAGTTAAGCGTGCTTGGGCGAGAGTAGTACTGGCTTGGGTGACCCGCTGGGAAGTCCTCGTGTTGCACCCCTGTTTTTTTATCCGATGTCACAACTTAGTGCTTCCGAGATGGTT
>BQNB010121933.1:7500-20372 GCA_026074375.1 Tanacetum coccineum
ACCAACTAAAACGGCCTAGCACCACCACCCATAGAAATCAAGAAAGATCTCTCAGTCTGTCAATCCTTACTATGTCTGGTCTGTAAGTTTCCCCGTGTTAGTCAAAATAATCGACAGCTCCACCTCCTGGTGGTGCCCTCGTCAATTCTTTAAGTTTCAGCCTTGCGACATACTCCCCCCGAACCCAAAACTTTGAATTCTCATAAGGTGCCAGCGGAGTCCTATAAGACAACTCCCGCTGTCCCTGTCAGCATCGTTTATGTTTAACTAGGACGGTATCCTGATCGTCTCTGAGCCCAACTTTCGTTCTTGATTAATGAAAACATCCTTGGCAAATGCTTCGCAGTTTTCGTCTTTCAATAAATCCACGAAATTTCACCTCTGACTATTAATACGAATGCCCCCGACTGTCCTGATAATCATTACTCCCGATACGAAGCCAACGTAATAGGACCGAAATCCTAAGAGGTTATCCCATCTAATGTAATACAGAGCGTAGGTCTTGCTTTGAGGCACTCTAAATTTCTTCAAAGTAACAGCCCGGAAGGCAACGACCCCGGCCAATTATAGCCAGTGAGCGCATCGCCGACAGAAGGGACGAGTAAACCGGTGCACACCGTAAGGCGGACCGGCCGACCCAACCCAAAGTCCAACTACGAGCTTATAACTGCAACAACTTAAATATACGCTATTTGAGCTGGAATACCGCGGCTGTCAGGCACCAACTTGCCCTCCAATGGATCCTCGTTAAGGATTTAGATTGTACTCATACCAATTCCAGACTCATAGAGCCCGTAAATGTTATTTATTGTCACTCCTCCCCGTGTCAGGATAGGGTAATTTTGGGCTCGCCTGCTGCTATCCTGGATGTGGTAGCCGTTTCATCATGCTCCCTCTCCGGAATCGAACCCTAATTCCACCGTCCCCGTCACCACCATAGTAGGCCACTATCCTACCATCGAAAGTTGATAGGCCAGAAAATTTTGAATGATGCGTCGCCGTCACAAAGGCCGTCGATCCGCGATTATCATGAATCAATCGCAGCAACGGGCAGAGCCCGCGTCGACCTTTTAACTAATAAATGCATCCCTTCCAGAAGTCGGGGTTTGTTGCACGTATTAAGCCTCTAGAATTACTACGGTTATCCGAGTAGCAGATACCATCAAACAAACATAAACTGAATTAAATGAGCCATTCGCAGTTTCACAGTCTGAATTTGTTCATACTTACACATGCATGGCTTAATCTTTGAGACAAGCATATGACTACTGGCAGGATCAACCAGGTAGCATTCCTCTTCGACGTAGCACCACGAATGGACAAGCCAACACGTAGCACAAGTCGTTTTAGAGAAGCGAGAACGCTAATAAGGGCAAACAAGAATCGTTAGAATCCATGCCCACTATATGTTCCGATACAATAGACCAAGCAATGCCAATGTGCCACAATGTAGAAACATTCCTTCAACAGGTGGATCAAAAGAGACCGCATCATGTTCACCTCACCGCCGCAAACAACGCAAGACAAAATGAAACTTTGATCTATACAACGATACCATGATCAGGTATTCAATACCAGTAACCCAACTCGTTCAAGGCGATACAAGCCTTGTCAAATAACTGAAAAGGTATGAAAGCATGGAAGTTGTTGCAAGCGCCGCAGCCAACCACACGTAACAAACCAAACACCACTCATGCACCTTTACGGACATCATCCCGAAGCATCCCAACTTTGAAGCCACCCGTTTCAGCTCGAAAGCCAAGCAAGCAACTAAAAGCCAAAACACCCCAGAATGCACCGAAACGATGCGAAAATCAAGAAAAACGGAACCACATAATGCATCACTTGCCGATGTATCCACGTAGAGGGAAAAAGTCGCTAACCGTGCCCCGGCAACGAAGACCAAACAACTCAGTAACCATGACATACGAGGAGTCACGAGCAAAACTCAAGCAACAAATCGTAGACACGGAAACATTATCGTCAAGCAACGAATCGTAGACACGAAAAGATCATCGTCACGAGCAAAACTCAAGCAACATGAGAAACAAATCCCTTCGAGCAAAGACATAAGCAAGATCAACAAGCAACGAAACCCACCACCCGCGCAATTTGATGACTCAATACCTATCGTAGATTTTTTTTTTTTGAAAAGTTTTGTTTTTGAAAAGCTATTTTTGAAAAGCTTTTTTTGGAAAACTTTTATTTGAAAGTCTTTTTTTTAAAGTATTTAAAAAAAGTTTTTTTAAAAAAAGGTATCGGGTCCACCGCAGGCTAGATTCCTATCAAGCCCGCCTGCCGCCTTGCGAGGCAAGCACCGACTAAGGGCGAAGTTCGCCAACGGCGTCCAAGCACGGAACACATATAAATCGGGAATATGCCGACTCGTGTCCGGACTTCATTACCTTCCAACTCCTACCACCCCCCTATATATACTTATTGAGAAAAAACTTAAGTGACAGGAACAGACACTAAATTTTTGAGGAGTCATACTTTTTTTCCAAGTCTACGACGTGCGAGGAACCGTCGGGACAGGTTTACGTCGTGCGAGAAAACTTAGTCAAGTCGCTACGACGTGCGAGGAACAGTCGGGGCAGGTTTACGTCATGCGAGGAAAGTTGGTCAAGTCGCTACGACGTGCGAGGAACCGTCGGGGCATGTTTACGACGTGCGAGGAACCTTGGTTGGTCTACGACGGGCCAGCGAACGATTAGGAACCTCGAATCAGATAGCCGCTCCATACCCCTCTCGGGGCACCAAGGTGAGCTAGTGACCATGGTACCCCCTATATATACTTATTGAGGAAAAACTTAAGTGACAGGAACAGACACTAAATTTTTGAGGAGTCATACTTTTTTTCCAAGTCCGCTACGACGATGCGAGGAACCGTCGGGACAGGTTTACGTCCGTGCGAGAAACTTACGTCCAAGTCCTAACGACGTGCGAGGAACCGTCGGGGCAGGTTTACGTCGTGCGAGGAAAGTTGGTCAAGTCGCTACGACGTGCGAGGAACCGTCGGGGCATGTTTACGACGTGCGAGGAACCTTGGTTGGTCTACGACGGGCCTAGGAACGATGAGGAACCTCGAATCATATAGAGCCAACTACACACCCAGGGGCACCAAGGTGAGCGAGTGACCATAGTACCCCCTATATATACTTATTGAGGAAAAACTTAAGTGACAGGAACAGACACTAAATTTTTGAGGAGTCATACTTTTGGTCAAGTCGCTACGACGTGCGAGGAACCGTCGGGGCAGGTTTACGTCGTGCGAGGAAAGTTGGTCAAGTCGCTACGACGTGCGAGGAACGGTCGGGGCAGGTTTACGACGTGCGAGGAACCTTGGTCAAGTCGCTACGACGTGCGAGGAACCGTCGGGGCAGGTTTACGTCGTGCGAGTAAACTTGGTCAAGTCGCTACGACGTGCGAGGAACCGTCGGGGCAGGTTTACGTCGTGCGAGGAAACTTGGTCAAGTCGCTACGACGTGCGAGGAACCGTCGGGGCAGGTTTACGTCATGCGAGGAAACTTGGTCAAGTCGCTACGACGTGCGAGGAACCGTCGGGGCAGGTTTACGACGTGCGAGTAACCTTGGTCAAGTCGCTACGACGTGCGAGGAACCGTCGGGGCAGGTTTACGTCGTGCGAGGAAACTTGGTCAAGTCGCTACGACGTGCGAGGAACCATCGGGGCAGGTTTACGTCGTGCGAGGAAACTTGGTCAAGTCGCTACGACGTGCGAGGAACCGTCGGGGCAGGTTTACGTCGTGCGAGGAAACTTGGTCAAGTCGCTACGACGTGCGAGGAACCGTCGGGGCAGGTTTACGTCGTGCGAGGAAACTTGGTCAAGTCGCTACAATATGCGAGGAACCATTGGGGCAGGTTTACGTCGTGCGAGGAAACTTGGTCAAGTCGCTATGACGTGCGAGGAACCGTTTAGGTAGGTTTACGTCATGCGAGGAAACTTGGTCAAGTCGCTACGACGTGTGAGGAACCCTCAGGGCAGGTTTATGTCGTGCAAGGAAACTTGGTCAAGTCGCTATGACGTGCAAGGAACCATCGGGGCAGTTTTACGTCGTGGTAGGAATGTTGATCAAGTCGCTACGACGTGTGAGGAACCGTCGGGGCAGGTTTACGTCGGGCTAGGAAAGTTGATCAAGTCGTTACGACGTGCGAGGAACCGTCGAGGCAGGTTTACGTTGTGCTAGGAAAGTTGATCAAGTTGCTACGACGTGCGAGGAACCGTCAGGACAGGTTTATGTCGTGCGAGGAAACTTGGTCAAGTCGCTACGACGTGCGAGGAACCATCGGGGCAGGTTTACGTCGTGCGAGGACACTTGGTCAAGTCGCTACGAAGTGCGAGGAACCGTTAAGGCAGGTTTATGTCCTGCGAGGACACTTGGTCAGGTCGCTATGACGTTGCGAGGAACCGTCGAGGCAGGTTTACGTCATGCTAGGAAAGTTGATCAAGTTGCTACGACGTGATAGGAACCGTCGGGGCAAGTTTACGTCATGCGAGGAAACTTGGTCAAGTCGCTAAGACATGCGAGGAACCGTCAGGGCAGGCTTACGTCATGCGAGGACACTTGGTTAAGTCGCTACGACGTGCGAGTAACCGTCGGGGCAAGTTTACGTCGCGCGAGGAAACTTGGTCAAGTCGCTACGACGTGCGAGTAACCGTTGAGGCAGGTTTACGACGTGCGAGGAACCGTTAGGGCAGGTTTATGTTGAGGAGTCATACTTTTTTTCCAAGTCGCTACGACGTGCGAGGAACCGTCGGGGCAGGTTTACGTCGTGCGAGGAAATTTGGTCAAGTCGCTACGACGTGCGAGGAACCGTCGGGGCAGGTTTACGTCGTGCGAGGAAACTTGGTCAAGTCGCTACGACGTGCGAGGAACCGTCGGGGCAGGTTTACGTCGTGCGAGGAAATTTGGTCAAGTCGCTACGACGTGCGAGGAACCGTCGGGGCAGGTTTACGTCGTGCGAGGAAACTTGGTCAAGTCGCTACGACGTGCGAGGAACCGTCGGGGCAGGTTTACGTCGTGCGAGGAAACTTGGTCAAGTCGCTACGACGTGCGAGGAAACGTCGGGGCAGGTTTACGACGTGCGAGGAAACTTGGTCAAGTCGCTACGACGTGCGAGGAACCATCAGGGCAGGTTTATGTCGTGCGAGGACACTTGGTCAAGTCGCTACGACGTGCGAGGAACCGTCGGGGCAGGTTTACGTCGTGCGAGGAAACTTGGTCAAGTCGCTACGACGTGCGAGGAACCGTCGGGGCAGGTTTACGTCGTGCGACAAAACTTGGTCAAGTCGCTACGACGTACGAGGAACCGTTAGGGCAGGTTTACGTCGTATTAGGAAACTTGGTCAAGTCGCTACGACGTGCTAGGAACCATCGGGGCAGGTTTACGTCGTGCGAGGAAACTTGGTCAAGTCGCTACTACGTGCCATCGGGGCAGGTTTACATCGTGCGAGGAAACATGGTCAAGTCGCTACGACGTACGAGGAACCGTCGGGGCATGTTTACGTCATGCGAGGAAAATTGGTCAAGTCGCTACGACGTGCGAGGAACCATCAGGGCAGGTTTATGTCGTGCGAGGACACTTGGTCAAGTCGCTACGACGAGGGAGGAACCGTAGGGGCAGGTTTACGTCATGCTAGGAAAGTTGATCAAGTCGCTACGACGTGCGAGGAAACGTCAGGGCAGGTTTACGTCGTGCAAGGAAACTTGGTGAGTCGATATGACGTGCGAGGAACCGTCAGAGCAGGTTTACGTCGTGCGAGGAAACTTGGTCAAGTCGCTACGACGTGCGAGGAACCGTCAGGGCAAGTTTATGTCATTTGAGGACACTTAGTCAAGTCGCTACGACATGCGAGGAACCGTCGGGGCATGTTTACGTCATGTGAGGAAACTTGGTCAAGTCGCTACGACGTGCGAGGAACCGTCAGGGCAGGTTTATGTCGTACAAAGACACTTGGTCAGGTCGCTACGACGTACGAGGAACCGTCAATGCAGGTTTACGTCGTGCGAGGAAACTTGGTCAGGTCGCTACGACGTACGAGAAACCGTCAGGGCAGGTTTCGTCGTACGAGGAAACTTGGTCAAGTCGCTACGACGTATGAGGAACTGATAAGTGCTTAATTACACATATCTTTTACCTCTAAAAACGAGCTTAAATGACCAAAAACAGACAAAAACTGCCAAATATATGTTTGTTTTGCATTTGTATTGTGCAGGAAGTGGATATCAACAAAAAGACAGAAAATAGAGCCAAAATGACAAAACTGAGCATGGAATGGAAAAGACTGTGCAAAATCAAGGCCAAAGTCCAAAAATACCAAAGTCAAAGTCAATCCAGAAGAATCAACAGTCAAACCGGAGCCGGAACTGAAGAATACTATTGGACGCAATCTTAACCCATCTGATGGGCCGGGAAAGCCCAATAGTATAACTATGAAGACTGTGAAGACCAAATGGGCCCTCAATCAATTTCAACAGCCCATTTGTGTGCAATTGACAAAGACTGTGAAGACTTTGAAGGCCCAATCCTAGCCCAGTTACAGCCAATCTCAGCCATTGTACACACAAAACCCACTTCATAACCTTATTGGGCTTGAAAAAGCCCAATAACCAAACCTGTACCTTATTGGGCCCAACCCAAACCAGTGTCCCAATACAAGCCCAAACACAAAACCCAAGCCCAATAACCTTTTTATAAAACATAAGGACCAAAAATGTTAATTTTTAAACTTGTTTTATAAAGAAAAAGAGGCAAAAAGAATCCAGGGACCAAAGCTGCCAATTGTTCAAATCCTTTTCTATTTCTCTTTTTTATAAACACAAGGGCCATTTTTGCAATTTACCCTAACCTCCTTTTATTCTTTTTGTTATAAAACGCAGGGGCCAAAAGTGCCACTTTCTAAACTCAGTTTATAACTGAGTTTCGGCTTAAAAAAGGAAATGAAAAAGGGATGAAAGAGGGAGGGCCACTTTTGCCTCTTCCCCAAACATCCCTTTTAAACCAGCATAACCACCCTGTACCTCAACCCCTTACCCGCCAAAACCATACCTCCCTCCCCCATGGTTTATGGCCAATACCACTACCCCTAGTACACTTCCCAGCCTACCCTTCACCATTTCCCACCTTACCCTGCCCCTATAACCCTTCCCACTTGGCAATCACTCAACCCGCACCCCCTTCAATGGTGAGATGATGTAACAAGCCAATGGAAGGCTAGGATTACTTGGGAAAGTTTCTTCTCTTCACAGCAAACACAACCCAAGGACAAGAGAAGACTTTGGACTGCTATAAAAGAAAAAAGAGCAAGCCCGAAACAAATACACCATTTTTACTATGTTTTTTCTAGTATAATTTAAATTCAGTCTTTCTTTCAAGCATTTTAATGTAATTCAGCTTTACTTATAAGTTTTTGTTGTAAATTTTCTGTTTTTAATAAAAAAGGTTTAAATTTCATTTAGCTTAATTCAAATTTTCTGTTTTATCTTATGCTTAAATCCTGTTTACTTAGCTTAGTTAGTTTATAAGTTTGTTAGTTTTAAGGCTGGCTTAGTTTAGAATCAAGTTAGCTTCTAATTTTCAAATTCTGTCATTGTTAGTAGAAAAGGCTAGTAGAGTAACTAGCTTAATCTCTCTAATAAGCTAGTATTTTTAAAGTTCAAATAGCTCTATTAGGTCATTTAGAATAGAAGTAGATAAAAAGTTTTAGCTATTTCAGTTTTAAAATAAGCTTGAAGTACAAATAAGTTAGACAGTTTTTCAATAAGGTAGTGTTTGGTTTAAGCTTACTTTGACTTCTAAAGTCAATTTCTCTATGTCAAATTTGCTCATTTAGTTGAGTTAGGGTAGTATAGCAAGATTTAAGCATGTTTTAGAGGTTAAAGTCTAGTTTTACAAAGTTTGGAGTTTAAAATCTTTTGCCACTAGCACCAGGGCAGGGATAAGCTCAAGGTTGCTTTAGGTTATTAGTGTTTTTAAGGAATTGTATAGTTTAAACTTGGTTAATGCAGGTTCAACAACAAGAAGCTAGATAGTAGAAGAGATTTCAACCTGCATTTAAGTTCCTTGCACACTGCACCAGCAACAACAGCCAATGCTGTTGTTTGTTCAAAACAGTTTCAAAGCCTAAAAATTTGCACTTTTTAATTTTAATTTCCTTGTTAATCTTGTAAAAGCTAGGCCAAAGTTTGTTTAGACATCTTTAGTATACATCCTGAGCTACAAGTTACTTCTTTTGTTTTTAGATTTCATCAATTAATAAGCAAAATTTAAGCCAAAGATCTAAATAAGCTTTTAAACACAACTTACTGTGACAGAAACTTAAAGGCTTATTTTCTTGCTTATTCTGTTGATAACATTACAAAGTGCTTTCATTAAAGTTGTTAGGAATAAGCTAGTTAACAACTTTGTAGTTTTAAGTTTTTGCTGATTCTCATTTTTTCAATAAGCAAAATAAGCCACAATCGCAGGGTCTGTTTTGTATTTTTCTTAAACTTCAAGGTTATCTGTTTCTACTATAGTGTAAAATTGTTCTACTTACCCCGCCTACCCTTGTCTTTCACTTTACCAAGTTTGCACCCTGTCTTTTCTAGAATAATAATTAGGTTTAATATTTTTCAAATTAGTTTTATTATTTAGGGTTCATAGTTTTAATTGGTAAAATTAGGTATCAATTAGGTTTTAAAAATTAGGGCTTTTGTTTCTATTAATTTTCTGCACCATTTTAGCATATTAAAACCATTTTTCTATATTTTTCCAGTAAAATTTGTATTTTCTAGGAATTAAAATAGAATTTAGTTAATACCTTTTTCTTATAAAAATCATAAAAAATAGAAAAATAGTTGAAAAATTAAAAGTCTTTTTGCATTAATTTTCATTTTAAATCTAGTATTTTTGAAAAATAAAAGAAAAATTTTAGTGTTAATTTTTAGAAAAAGTTTATTTTTGTTAATTCATTAAATCTTAGAAAAATCATAAAAAATTCAAAAATTAATAAAAAAATATTTTTCTTTTTTATAAAATTTTCTTTTGTCATTTAGTGTCTAGGAAAAATATAACATTTAGTATAGGTTTAATTTTTTATAAATTTCAGTCTTAGACCCGTTTTACCGAGTGCGTTTTACCGTTTCTTTTCGTTTTACATTCAAACGACCTCCGTTTTAGTTCTAGTTTTCTTTATTTTTCAAATTAACTTAATTAGAATTTAATTTTGATTTTTAATTTAATTTAGCATTTATTTTCTTAATTTTTAGTATTTAGGTTCCCCATTTCCTATATCTGTTTCCCGTAGATTAAATTAGGTTTTATTTAATTAATTTTAGTTGTAACTATATCAGTGTTTCCATCATATCTAAATATTCTCCATCATTCAATTTCTCATCCCCATCAAAACAGGATTACACTTCAATTGCAGCCTCGTTGGGACATACGACCCGGATATCTCTTCGGAAATCTTTTTATCATTGATTATATCTGTGTATTTATCCTTTTGTGGAATTTGACCTTTTGCCTTGGTCAAGGGCATATCGGTTTAGGGGGGGGATCCGTATTAGGGTTGACTATTTAAGTATATACTTAAACACGAATTCACATTTAATTATCTTATCTATAGATCATCCACTTCTGATATACTTTTGATCAAAAAAAAATTTACGTTTTTTTTACAGTCTTTTTCTCTTTTTTCCAGTTTTTTTTCTAGATTTTTCACGTTTTTTCACTTTTTTTTTACGGTTTTTACTTTTTTTTTTTACGTTTTCACGTTTTTTCTGTGAATTTTTTTTTTTCGTTTTTCCGTTTTTCACGTTTTTTTTCTCGTTTTTTTCCGGTGGTTGATATTTGCATTAAAAATCATATCATGATATACACTAATAATCATATATGATTTAACACTAATTAAATATCTATATATGATCATAGAACTAATATCATATATGATATACCTCTATCATAATATGATTAACATCTAACATCATTTATGATTTAACAGTAAATTAAATATATATATGATTCTCAGCAAGTTTCAACGAGAAAAAGTCGATAAATGTGAAAAAACTGAAAAAAACGGAAATATTTTTTTTGTTTGAAAGTGTATCAAAGTGAGAAACGTGAAAAAAACGTGGAAAAAAGTGAAAAAATTAAAAATCAGTGAAAAAAGGTAAAAAAAAATATAAAAAGTTTGAAAAAAACGTGACAAAAACTTGAATTTTTTTGTTTGTCCAAAGTATATCAAAGTGGATATCTATAGAAAGATAATTAAATGCTCGTCGTGATGGTATATTTTTTTTCGCTTGACGATTAACGGTTTGAGAGATATTAAGATTTGAAAAAAAAGGTTGAAAAAATTTTGGGTTTATCTTATCTATTAAATTATGATGAAGTAAACAGAGGTTGGAGATTGGTCCACCTAGTAACCACAAAGCCTTTGCCCCCCCCCCAATATCCAAATGAACCTAAATCAAATACTTAATGATAGAAGTGTATAAAATAATTTACCTAACACTACTACTTGTTCATCATCATCATCATATTCTTTTTACAATTTTCGGATAACCTGCCAAATTAATAAGTATTTTCCAGCAAATCAATAAGTTGCAGCATATGAGTAAATTACAAACAAAACATAATCACGTAGAGTCTAATATAAATGTTAAGTACGATAAACAGTGGGCAAAGAAGTATAAAAAAAGGACGGGTCGCATAACGGGTCAACGGGGTTAAAAAAATGACGGGTCGCATAACGGGTCAATGGACAACTGTTTCCAAATGATAAACGGCTGGGTATTTGTATAACATGTGTCATCATACTTTATTTGAACATTTGTTGCTAAATGAATTAGATACATTGACATTCTCAAATACTGAGTAAACACATCGTATTTCTAAAAGCAATTAAAGCGTGCAACATGCCATGGTTATCTAGGTAAACCAGTCGTAGGTCCCTGTTTGCATTTAAATATGAGATACAATGATCCAAGATGCAGCTACAATTTAAAACTCCATATATCAAGACTGTAATAAAAGTTGAAGCGGAAAAGGATAAGATGGAGTGCTTACTGTGTAATTAGGTTGGTGATAGTCATCTTTGTGCAGAGTTTGTAATGTGCTGAAAAGGGAATGTGACGGAGTATCGTAACGACCAATATATAGATCAAGACCTCCGACAAATGCCATAATCCTTCTTCTGTAATTACCAGCATCAGCATCCAATATACCAGTCAACTTTTTTTTTATAGTGAAACACCCAAGTAAAATCACAGAAAATAAAATGAAGTTGCAAGTTAAATAAAATTTACAATTAACATGAAGAATCATAACAAAACCCCTTAATATGGATCGTCATACTAAAAACCCCAATATGATTCGGTAAAAAAAGTTTAATTCAAATAAATAGAGGATATATAACAACATATTAGAATTAAATAGGATTAAACATACCTGAATCAAATACAATTAGATCTTGTCGATTTGGGTAATGGTTTTCATGTATATAAATTTGTTATTTAATTTAACACACAAAAAATATTATACATGTTTAGATCTTGTTAATGAAGATTGTTCATTAAAAAAATTGTATATAGAGATAATAGAAGTTTGAATGAGATTATCAAAATAACAAAAATTCAAAACCCCTAAAATAACAAATAATACAAATTAATATCTTGATTGGGAAGTACCTCTAAACAAATTAAAAGCCCCAAATTAACATAACCCCCTAACATGCATCGGATAAAAAAAATCATACAAATTAATGATTTGCCATAAACACATGTTGTTAAGAGTTGTTTGATTGAGAGAATTAATAAATAAATTTGATTGAAGTACCTGTAATACGCATCAGAAGATAGAAAAGTGGATAAATGGATTTAAAAGTTAGAAGGCTTTAAATGACGGAGATGAATATGAGAATACAAAAGTGACGCGTGGTATTATGACGTCAATTTATGACGTCAGTAATGGGTAGAATGGAATTCAAAAAGATATTGTTTTATTATATACGAAGATGAAGATAAAGATACTATGAAATTAAACGTCCGAAAAGGACAAGGGGTTATTCAAACACTAACAATAATGATGGTGATTAGTTATGAGTAATGAAGGTTGTTAATCAAGAATTAGTTAGCGATCTCATTTGTTCCATAATAATCCAATAAAAACATTCCCAAAAATAAATAAATTTGAGCATGAACACATCAACAACAATCTCTCGTATCCATCCCACCTCAAATCTAACACCCACCTATCTCAACCCCAATTTATCTTCTAACCTGTAAGTTTTTTTTGATCGGTTATGAAATTGAATTATTGTTTGCATCACTGAAGTTACTTGTTTTATTTTTACGGTCTAAGCGAATCCAAACACTATTACTAAAATTGCTTATTTCTAAGCAGCTTGTAACTTTTTTTTTTCATAGTCATATAAGCAATCCCAAACACCCCCTTATAACCAGTCGAGTTCCTAAAATTGTGCTTAACTAATTGTCTTGCAGGCAATTAGCCTTGTTAAATTTACCAACATATGTATATACTTACAAATGCAGTTATTATTTACGTAAAGACTGACCTAGTTCAATTGCTGCTAGGTGCAAAAATTAATCCCCTTGTGGCCACGGAGGTTCACCTGCCTGACTCGCTAGTCGCCTTGGGATTAGGCAGCTCGCAATGTCAAGTCGGAAACTCAGGTTACCCAAAAAAATAAAAAAAGAACCAATTTTAAAGTGGCCACGCCAACTTCCTGAAGGGCTTTACGTGGTTTGAGTCTGTGCAGTGGCGGAGACAAAGGGGGGGCGGGTGGGCACGTGCCCCCCTAGCGAAAAAATTGTGGTGTAAATTTTCTAAAATATCCGGTTATTTTTGTA